>CM060683.1:50673214-50758214 GCA_030686995.1 Artemisia argyi | reverse complement strand
ACTAAAAGGACACCGGAGGGAACGTATGAACATATAATTACAAGAAAGAAGGATGAAACGCACCTCACAAGAGCCTGGAAAAGATCACACAAAAGTCGTCCGGAAACAAATAATGTAGATGCTCAGGAATGATAAAGGGAAGCAATGCAAACAGTGAAACGTGAAAAATGAAAGGGGTGAGAGTCATATATATAGGATGACCTAGAGGGAAGCGAAACGTCCCATCAAGTGGTACCTTGTAGACATGGCAGAATCTATAGTGTTCAATCTCTGCGGTAAAAGATGCGTGGAGGACAGCTGTACATGGTAAAAATATCACTATTTTATTATTCGGCCTATGGGCCTGCTCCCTAATGGGTTTAAGAAGGCCTTACGGACTGAATACAAAAGTTAAGTGACTGACAACCCAATCACCCTTGTCGAAGAGCGAAGAAGCCGAGAGGTGAGAGTTCTTGAGTATTGCACCATCGATCAAGGATCGATACTCCAATACTGGGGGCGACATGTTGGCGTATGTGTCCGGACGACAAACTTAGTTCGGACGAAATACACCATTCTGGAAGGTACAGCCGAAGCGTCAAGATCGAAGGACATCAATGTCTCCTCTTATGGCCCAACACATCCTTCTATCCTCTGGATAAAAGGATTACCCATCAGAACGCCGTCATTCCAGATTCCACGTGATTGTGTCCCGCGTGTGTTCTGACACCTACTCATTAGACTAGGCATAGCTCGGCTTGCTTGGTCCCTAGGCAAAACAGGTAACGAGGTGTGGGTAGTATAAATACCCCCACCTCATTTATGATTCTCAACTAACAAACACACACACATAGCATTTACTCTCATTATTATCTTACGTCCCTCATATCACTATATACTTTACTCTCACGCCGGAGGTTGGTCTTGGGATAAAACCCAAGGCGAGTCTAATATGCGTGTTTCTCGTGTGTAGGGATTCATCACCATCCGGAGGAACTCATTCGAAGGATCTTCACAGAAGTAACTTATTAATCACTACAAAGACATTGCCCGAAAATCATAACAATAATTAATCACTACAAAAGGCGAAGATATGCACGCATAATTCTTGCCGAAATAACTTATTGGTAAACCAACATGAGTAACAATTAGAAACATGAAGATTTGTGGGCAACATTTTCTTGAAAACGTACAAGAATCCAATCTACACGACAATTTCTCAACTTTTATTCTTATCAACGAACAAATACGCAAACAAAATCAAACAACAAATACACACTCAAACATCAGCTGGTTTCTCAGTCTTGACGATGTCATTTGTCATCTTTTCTTCCTGTGATTTCTTTATTTTCAAGAAGAAATCAGTCATTACAGATTCAAAATCATGTAACTTTTCGAAACCAGGGAAATAATTTATATCAATCACTAGATAGGCATCACTTGTATAATCCTTAATCATATCGAAGTTAAAAAGATGCAACCCTAGAGCCTCTCTAAGCCCTTTCGCGACCTCCTCAAGAAACTCGGGCTCAGGCATCTTACGTTTCTCATCAATAATATCGTTCGCTACCACAGAACCCGATATCTGATGGAAACTCATAACCCCGTTGGATTCTAGTGCCATTTTCTCCATTGTCTCTTTTGATACATCGGGTAAAGAACTCCTTTCCACACATTTTACGTAGTCACCTGCTACATAAACCTTGAACATAATCCCACCATGGTTAACAAATTGTTGTAACACCATAGGTGGTTCTAGTTTTAGCCCTTTTGTTAAACCTTCATGGTTAAAAACTAATGACATGTCATGTGCGGTTGTTGTCCCGTCCGCTTGGAGCGGTTTCACAATCATTGGGAAACTTAAGTTGTTGGCTGCTTTTAAAGACTCGGAATCTTGAATAAGAAGCTGGTTTGGGATGTTGAGATTAGGGATGTTGAGTTGAGAGACGGGTTCAAGCATTGAGATGCGATTATGGAGGCGTTGGATAGCTGAGGGACGGTCTATTATGGTAGTGTTCGGGCTATGGGTGGAGTACTCATCAAGGTTAAGGTTCCATTCGTCACCATAATGTTTGTGTATTATGCAGTCGAATGGACCTTGTTCGGTTAGTGGCTTTGAGACATCTATAGGGATGAAATCAATGCCTTGTTCTTTTGCATAGTTGACGAATGATGGCACCATGAAGGCTTCGATTTTTCGTTGAGGTAAAGCATAACCTACTCGAAAAATACTACTTTCTGGTTGAAATTCTGGCATTTTGTTAGTTAATTTTCAAATGCTAAGAATAGAAAAAGAGGTGTGCTTTGTTTGATGAAATCAATATGATTTATAGTCGAAAGATTCGTATTTAAATATTGAAAAGGGGCATATTCTATTAAAGTTAAAGTGTACGCTCGTTTGAATAGAACAAAGGAATATTGGCCCAAAATATTTATATCTTTTTAAGAACCAAACCAGATAAGAACAGTGTTATAGATTATTGATTTATAAAAAAGGCTAAGCTTTTATCAAAAAAAAAAAAAAAAATTGGCCGTACAATAACAACTTTTTTTTTTCTAAATTTTCCGATCTAATACTCGTACTATTTTTTGTCTCACTTAATGTAACGAACTTTCATTTTTTGTTCAATTCTACCCAAAAGTTACCGGTTACCGGGAAAAAACTTTGAAAACCGAGAAAAATGCCTACGTGACATATTTAATACTTGATTAAATAGCAACGTACGTTTTCAAATGTACCGATCTAATACGCGTACTATTTTCGTCCGTTTTTATAAGTTTTTGTTTGTTTTTATACGTTTTCATCCGTTTTTATACACATTGTCGTTCGTTTTTGCACGCTTTTGTCCGATTTTACACGTTGTCGTTCATTTTTGCATGTTTTCACCCTTTTTTGCACGTTGTCGTTCATTTTTGCATGTTTTCGTCCATATTTACACGTTTTCATCCGTTGTTTTACATGTTTTCATATGTTTTTACACGTTTTCATCCTTGTTCTTATGTTTTAGTCCGTTTTTGCATGTTTTCGTTTCTTTTACACGTTTTTGTCCGTTTTTACACGTTGTCGTTCGTTTTTGCACGTTTTCGTCTGTTTTTGAACGTTGTCTTTCGTGTACAAAAGGACAAAAACGTGCAAAAACGGATGAAAACATGTAAAAATGGGAGAAAACGTGCAAAAACGGATGAAAACGCATAAAAGCGAGCGCAAATGTGCAAAAACGTAAGGGTGTTAACGATCCGAGTTAACTCTGGTTTTGGCTTATACGAGCCAAGCTCGTTTAGCAACTATTCAGCTCGAGTTCGAATAAACTTTCATAAATAGGCTCGGGTTCGAGCTCAAATATATTTTTACTTTTCAAGCTCGAACTCAAAGCTCGTTTATATTTTTTAAATGATCTTTAGTAAACTAGATTTTGAGCTTAAGTTGCTCGTTTACAAGCTCGAACTCGGCTTTCTCGTTTATAATTTCAGTTCGAGCTCGTATAAAGCTCGTTTAGAATTTTTAACCACATGTGGTAAAGCCAAAAATAAATTTCACATATCTTTACTTCATGCTAAATTTGCATGGGAATAAAAACCAACTATTTTATACGTATTGTATTTCCAAGATTATAGATCCCGTTACAGTACAAAATGGATGAGTCCATATTCTTATAATGTATCCCTTTTCTCATGTTTTAGTTATTTCTCGATGTGGGATGCGCAATGCATTGATGAATGTTCTCTTAGCATTTTTTTTTTCTTTTTTTTAATGACACTTAGGCAAATAGTAATTGCGACCCTAGGTTTCTGGGTGATTTCTATCACCTTAACGACACCTCAGCTTCTCTCTTTAAGATTAAACACATAACCATAAACCCGTAGTAAGACGTGTAACAACAAAAAAATATAACTCACAAAAAATAATGCACAAAAACTTACACACACAAAAGGGAGAGCGACCACACAAAACCTTTACATTTGCAAAGGTCACTTGCCCGATCGAATCAAGCATATAGGGGAGGGGCCCCGCGTTCAATGGGGTCGCTGAGGTGTTCCTATGTAGTAGACCGACCTTGAGTAAGGTCGTTATTACGATTAGTCTTATTATATACTTCCATGAATTTAAAAAACTAAAAATCTTTAAAAGCCTTTCGAGTTACAAGGGCCTTCACCTCAAAGAAGAAATTAACAACTCACCGTGATTGTTGAAGGCTAGAGGAGCATTGCTAACGGGATCCTCTAAACAATCATAAATCTTTTAAGGCTCAGTAAAAACGAGAGAAAACGGGCGAAAACGTGCAAAAATGGATGAAATCGTGTAAAAACGGATGAAAAAGTGCAAAAATGGACAAAAACATGTAAAAACGAATGAAAATGTCCAAACCGGATGAAAAAGTGCAAAAACGCATGAAAACGGGAAAAAAAACAAAAAAAAACAAAAAAAAGCCAAAATTTTAGTTATTTTCGATACACGTACCATATAATATGAGTAAATTTGAGAAAGTATATGGCTATTTAGTGACTTTTGCCTTTAAAAAAAAGATAGGTCATATCTCGGTAAAAAAAGTAATAATAAATAAATAAATAAATAACACATATAGACAAAATAGAAATAATGTAAATGATGGTTTAAAATTTTAAATATTCAATTTTGAGTCAAGTTGTGTTTTACCCATAAAATTTTGTATTTTACGAGACAGCATGGCCCGTGCGATGCACGGGCTTTGTTCATCACGAAAAAATCATAGGTAAAAAGTGTGAAGTTAAGTTGACACATAAATTTCTTTTGAATACAACATTTAAATTCATCGATTTAATCATTATAACCCATTACTATGCGATAGACAACACATCTCAACAAAGATATAAATCACAACTCTGAAACAATAGTTATCATGTATTGTATTCCTTGAGGTCTTCGTTTAACTAAGATTGTGTCCAACACCAGAAAATTTAATTTTCATCCTACAATTCTAGGCAATACTAATAGCTATATAACTTTCAAAGAGTGAGTTGCTAGCTTTCGGTCATCATCAATCCGAAATCTGTCAAAATTATAGATTAAAGCATTAATCATACATGATATGCATAGCGTAGAATCTAAACACGCAAATTATCATACCAAAAGTTTTAGTATAGCAAAGTGATGTGTGTTGTATAAATAGTGTATTGATATTAGAGACAAACATGATAATAACAAGATATATATAAAGTGTAAAGAAACGATAGCGTAAATCATTGGAGGGCGAGACTCAAAACACAAGCAAGGAAAATGTTGAGGCGTGTGATGCTCACACTTTCCTTAAGACAGATTCGTCCCCTCCACGGTGCTTGAGAAATCATAGACGTCTATCTCCCAGGATACAAAAACAACAAATAACCCCGTTAGCACAAACGAGTTATCTAGGCGAACCAAAACGTGTCTTCCCTCTATTACAAACCGGATATACAAGAAATATGATTGATAACAAAAAGGAGTGGAGTAGTGTATTTCTTTGTGTCATGAAATGAGAGAAGAGCTCTCAATATATATGTGAGGAGGATGAAAGAAAAATGGTCCAATTAATTATCACAATCAATCCTACTAATAGCTCATGAACATATAATTAAATTGGTTGTTATATATGACCAAACATTAATCTTGCTCTAAAGCCCCATTAGTATATTTGATGACCATCAATTGTCATTCAAACCCATTATTGACCATAATTTTCCAACAATCCCCCACATGAATGAAATTGATAACGGGAACAAATTTCAATGACTCGATGATGTAATAGAGTTTTGCAGTTGATATTTGCAAAGGATATGTAGGTGTTACCCTTTGAACCTTCCCTTGTGAAATATACTTAGACTCCTAGCAGCCAGTAGAACTTGATGTCTTTGAACTGTCTGCTGTTTGTGGAGACGACAATATATATTCACACAAATATCTCCTTGACACTTTTTGGTTCTCATAGTTATATTCGTTATGGTCATGAACATTAGCCTGGTTCTGCGAGAGCTGTTAAGAATTGCGCCCCCACAATTTCCTTAGAAGCGACCCCACTTCTCTCTCACATAGGTGATTCTCGATTAATCATTAAAAGCCATATGCTTAACCTCATATTGTCACTGTTATAAGGAATGGACTAGGAAGTTTACCAACTCCCTTAAATAAATGTGGAGTTTATTACTCCCCCACAGTGACCTCAGTTTATACAAGTAGGTTGTCCTATTGAACCCAGATCTTGGGATCTCCAGTCAGCTGGGTTAGGTTTTCCTTCATATAAACTTTTCAAGGGCTTTAGTCTCATTCCTCTTCACGACTTTATAACTAACTCTCACATTTAGCATTTCGCAAGCGGATCCACAATGTTATTTTATGACTTCACATTGTCAATAAGGATAACTCATACTGAGAGTAGTTGTCGTATCGATATAATATGTATGTACAAATTCGAGTGTCGTTTAACTCTTTACTATATCATGCTCCAAGTAATTCTTGAGTATTCCAAATAGGCAAGAACTTCATGTTTGTTGATGTCCTTCTGAACTCTAGCTAAGCCGAAATCCCCCACATGGAATTTATCTCAAGAATTTTGTAGAAAGGTTCTCCCTTTCAATATATTAATCTTGTTTATGAGATTTTTTCTCACATAGATATGACACCGAGATCATTAGTAATTTGTCACCTCACAAGTATCATACTAATGTATGCACACTTTTTGAATGTCTTATGTTAATTATTTTCCGTATCATAATTAACAGATTCCAAATCTAGCATGCTATAGACCAAGGAATCAAGCGTATGACAGAAGATGCATCATTCTGATTACTCATAGCTTCATCTACTAACATTCTTCTTTTAGACAAATCACCACCTTAAACCACACATGTTTTAGGAGGATCCCATAAGTTATATATGTAAGTCCTGCACTTATAACATGTAATTCCAATTCACTTGTTATTATATATATAATCACATTTAATCTCTTATCATTAAATGATTATCACAATTTATTATAAGATTATAATCACATAAAAACAATGTGTAATCATTTTACACAATCAAAATATGTCCAACTTAGCAAATGCTCACATTGGATGACAATCACACCGTTCAAGTTAGTTACATAAACCAACGTAATTCGTTGTCATCTATATGTGTGTTCTTCTTTGACATTTCACAATGTCCTACACAGTTATATTTAACACGTAGTCATTTCTTACATATAACAAAACCATTTGATTATTATCCATATGAGTTATAACAAGTCTTGAAGATTATTCATCTTTCTAGAAAAACAAATAGTTTGATTATTTGCATCAACATTCACAACAGAATACTTGAAACATCCAAACTTCCAATATTCGATACAAAATCGAGCAACTTGTTTATTCTCATGTTACAAAACTAATTGCACAAAACCGCACCAAAACGACTTTAAATGGGCACTACTTTGCCACAATATTTTGCACCAAATGAAACAAACAATTTTGCGTTGAACATTGTACAAAAATTTCATAATTTTTTATTATAACAACAAAAAATTGTTTGTACCAAACAACATCCAATCAAAACAAATATTAACAATATATATATATATATATATATATATAAGCTGCTTGAAAAAATTTTGTGCTAACATACAAACTGGGATCATCTAATCCTTCTGTTTAAGCTCAACATTTTATTTATTTATTTATTTTTTCAAAATCAAGTTTAAGATGTTTCATTGTTAGTTAATCATGAAAAAAAATTGGTGCAAAACTCATTTGTTACCATGCGAAAAACATATTTTTCTATGACATCGCGGTTGTGACAACATACCAGTACAAAAGTACAAACTAAATTGATGTACCAAAATAAATAATGTGACCAAATGGTTCACCCATTTAAGCTCAAAATTTCCAAAAATCAAGCTTAATGTCTTATACGAGCTCAAAAAAAATTGGGCTCAAACATTTGTTTACCACGTCAACAACGCATTTCTCGTGAATGCGCAATTTTGACAACAAATTTTCCAAAATGAATTGTTGTACTAAAATACTTTGTGACTAAACGGTTCACCTATTTCGACTCAAACTTCCCAAAAAATCAAGTTTAAAGTCTTAGAGTGCAGCATAACGGAATTGGAATCAAAACTCATTAGTTTATTATGCGAACAAAACACTTTTTCCCACGAGTGCATAGTTGTGATAGCAAATATTTTGGATTCCAATTAACACCAAAATTCGCATTCTGCAATAATGAGTTATATCCAAATGTCCGGTCATGAAACCAATACTTGGTACACAAACCAGTACCATGAAACAATTTAAAGCAACATGCTTCAATACACTCAATTGTTCTATGACAAAGAACATTCGAAACAATGACCAGTACCATGATAATTTCGTGTATGTTTTATAAAGAAACAATGACCAGCACCACTCAGTTGGTCTATTACTTTCAAAACAACGCATAAAGTTACGATATTATTCCCATAGAAACATGTTAATGCAAAGTTAATCACATAACCCATGACACTTATGGATATAATTGGGCACACTATCATAAAAGTGGGTTGGGTTCTCATTTCAGGGTGCGTTTGGTTGGCATAATTTGGCATAGGATTAAGTAATTAATGATGGTAATTTTTGGTTGTTTGGTATGTATTGGTGCGCCCCAAAATTGGGCATCAATACTAAAAATGTGGCATCTTGAAATCCCGAGTACTAACCTTCCTTTTGATAATACTTTGTTTCTTTTAAGAATAAATGGGCCCAAGTGTAATATATTTTAGCATTAAATTATAATATTTATTTAAATATCTAAACCCAAATCTTACCCAAAATCTAAATCATAATCCAAATCCAAATCTAAATCAATCATGCCTATAAACTAAACGGGCCCTCCATTCCTTCTCTACAAGATATAGGTACCGCAAAAGTATACCAATTTTATATCTTTCAATAAATAACATGTCATTTATTCGTAATATTCATTGCATTAATACTCATAAATAGTTGAGTAATAAAGGAAACGTTTGATCTTGTTCAACAAAACTATAACCTTGTTTTCATGATTTCATTTGTTCCAAAAAAAAATCTATATTTCAAAACTAGTATCACCTTTAGCAGTTACATATTCATTTCTTTAAGACAAATCAAAGAAAACTTAAGCGACCACTTAAATATGCTCCTTCGATCCTTCTGGAACAATGGTCTCGTAATTATTTAATCGGCCAAATATGATTCTCATAGTTTATTTGAAACCAATATACATGACCAACATAGACCTACTTAAAAGATAGCAATCAAAAAATAGAACAACATAAACTTACCCCAAATAATATCTTAATTTTGCATTAACCTATAACAGTGGTTATGCAAAGTAGGCAACATAAGATGGAACCGTCCCGTGAATTTCGGAGGCCCTGTGCCAAAATTCTAATTTGGCCTTTCATTACAATTTTTTTTAACTATTCTCTAAATATGGTTTATGTTACTTCGATTTTACATTATATCTTTTAATAGAAATAGAAATATGTTTTGTTTTCCTATTATTAATATATCGTATAACTTTCTACCATCTATTTAGTTTTCAAAGCGTATAAAGTCTAAACTACAAAATCTATAAAGTCCAAACAAAGTAGCAAATAAGGAAATGCAAAGTTTATGTCACATATTGTTTGTTGTATTGGTTTTCTATTCCTTCCTACCGAGGTTTTTTAAGCAATTCAGATATTTAACATAAAAGTTGATTTCAAAGACAAGCTATTAAAGGTTAAAGGGGTGAAAGTGAAACTTTACGTAATAAAAATGTTACAAAAGATAAAACAAAGTTACTGGTCCCACAAGCAATACCCATTGCTGGATCGTCTTCTCCACCAGTGTTCATCACAAACCAACTACAGTATACATGATTACAGGCACTAATAAAGTAATAAACAAACAGGTGTATTCTTCATCACAAAACACCAGTTAATAAGATTACATTATCCGAAATGAGTTTGTATACAACTACAATCTTTAGAAATCGGAGGCCCCTTAAAAAGTTGAGGCCCTGTGCCATTGCACACTTGCACATGCCCAAATCCGGCCCTGTACGTGGTTGTTTATATACTATATTTAATTACGAATGCATGAACATCATAATATTAAGACTGTTCAAATAACATGACCGTTAAAACATTCAATACGTAATTACTCTCATATGGTTAAATGCAATTTAATCATAGTTGTTACCATGAACAATAGAATTTAATAAATAACAACTGGTAGTCCGTCCAAAGAAACAAAATGACATATTAACGAAATTGTCATCAAAATATTTATCTTTCTATCATTGCTTCTTCCATGAGTAATCAACCTTTTATAACAACCAACTTTTCCGAACAAAACAATATTAAAAAGTTTCCGAATCGCTAGTTTATTTAAGTTTTATTTTTTCTCTTAATCGTCTCTAGTAGCAAAAAAAAATATGTCTTAAGATTGTTGTATAAATAGTGTATTGCTATTAGAGACAAACATGATAATAACAAGATAAATATAAAGTGTAAAGAAACGATACCGTAAATCGTTGGAGGGCGAGACTCAAAACACAAGCAAGGAAAATGTTGAGGCGTGTGATGCTCACACTTTCCCTTAAGACAGATTCGTCCTCTCCACGGTGCTTGAGAAATCATAGACGTCTATCTCCCAAGATACAACAACAACAGATAACCCCGTTAGCACAAACGAGTTATCTAGACGAACCAAAACGTGCCTTCCCTCTATTACAAACCGGATATACAAGAAATATGATTGATAACAAAAAGGAGAGGAGTAGTGTATTTCTTTGTGTCATGAAATGAGAGAAGAGCTCTCAATATATATGTGAGGAGGATGAAAGAAAAATGGTCCAATTAATTATCACAATCAATCCTACTAATGGCTCATGAACATATAATTAAACTAGTTATAATACCTGTGCACGCACAGAGTTTTTAAAAATTCATTTTGATTATGTATTATTATCGATTAAGAAATGAACCAGTTAACATGTTTCAAATAGTTTTACTTAGTGGACTAAAAATAAAAAATCATATGTATATATGTTATAATCTACCTATTATTTTAAGAGAATAGTTTTGGATTAAAAATTATATTTTGTTATTCAAGCAAAATCACATGATGATACTTGACTTGCATGAGATGTTAGTGATATATGTTTTTAGTTTTGCAAACCCGTGCTATCAATTTACGATGTGTTTTGTAATTGTGATATTTCTTTTACTTATATTTTCGTTAATATATGTAGCATATTTAGATAGCTTTGAAGATTGATTCATTTCCATTATTATGAATAATCATCATACCATGTTTACTAATGTACCTTTTTGTTTGAAAATTTGTATTTTCATAAATTTGTGCTATTTACTTCTCATGTTTGATTATAAAATTATCAAATTAAAATAGATGCTTACACTATAGTTTCTTTATTACATAAAGAGAAACAAAAAAATGTAATTGGTAGAACTCAAATTTAATCTTACGATTATTTATAATGTATAAAAATAATTTTTCTCTAAACCCGAACTATATAAAGAAATTATTATTACTTGTATAAGTAAATTATAAATGCATAAAAAATGACAGAGTACATCCGTAAGTCTTTTAGGATTGTTTGAATCCTTACTGACCTTTCACTTTAATGCAACTTTCTTCAAAATTGGCCTAAATCATCAAGGTAAAACACACCCATATTTTATACTGTTGGTTGACACCCATAGTGTTATCAATAACGGTAAACACCTGCTACGTTTTATTAATTCATTCAAAGACAAATTACACTTCAAAAAGAATTCCTACCATAAAATTCCTCATATAGGCACTAAAACACATATTTGGTACATTAACCTTCTATAACAATCATGTGTTGATACTTAATCCTCCTCTAAAAAGCGCACACAACAAATTGCATTACACTTTAGTGTGTGCGATAAGATCATAAAACTGCAAAAACCACTAACATGTTGCATTATAGTGAGGATAACAACAAAGTTAGTCATAACATCAAATCAGAAAACTTCATATTAGAACTAAAGGGGTGTTTGGTTATGCTTATTAAAAGTACTTATTGGCTTATTCAATTACCATAACACAATAAGTTTATGATAAAGCTATAAGCTTTTTTGAGAAGCTTAGTAAAAAACTCCTGAACTCCTAACTAATTCTATCATAGCTTAGTGTGTTTATAGTAGAAACATAAATATTAAGTGTAGAAATTTTCAATAAAACATAAAAAAAAAAAAAAAAAAAAAAAAAAAAAATTACTAAAAGATGGTGTGTATAACAAAAAAGTTAAACCATAAAAAATTTTACTAAAAACTATCATCTAGATAAGGCATAAGCCAAAGTGCTGTTTAGGTCTCTTTCGGATTCTATTCAGAAGCAAAAAGAGGTTTACACATAAATCATAAGTATAGAATAATGGTTGTATCTCACATCCGTGATTACCAAGTCAATAACATTATCGCAGTATAGTAACGTAATAACTTAATTAAAAACTATATATTCTTGCTGAATAATTCTCATGTACATACTTTTAATTCCTTTACAACGACCAACTATTATTATTATTTATTTTTTATTATTATTTTATTATTTTTTTAAAACATCAAGTCAATGAATAAAGTTAGGTTATCATCTACGCAGTTTTTCGTTTTTTGATTTAGGAGGTGATTCTTATCAAATAAGGATTGTGATGCGTGCATTTTTTTATAATTTAAGGAAAACACCTTTTATATTAAAGAATGACTATCTAACCGATGTGTTTTTGTTTTTTTTTTTTAATAATTAGCTTTGTATACCATTTTTAACTGACAGAGATGTTGAGTTTGAGGTTAATGTTGTTTAACTTTAACTATTGATATCATGTTGTACAAAATGTGTGAGTTTAGTGGCATATAATGAGCATTGATAAAGTTAAAATATGTTCCGTAAAGTTTTTAAAATGTTTTTATGGATATCCATATATAAATTTTAAATAACAATTTTAATGAGTCATTGCTATAAGTAGAATCACATATATTTATTTTATATCGCAATAACTCATGCTTACCATTTGATATTTATGTTCCCATTACTAATATTTTAGCCGTATTTCAAACCCGTGTACGCATAAATTAAACTTTTAAATAGTAACGTGAGTCCTTATTAAAAAAAATATTCTAATGTATGAAAGTTTAAAACTAACATTAGTTTAAAAAATATTAACGTATAATAAAACTAATTTGCATATTTACCAAATTTATTTTAATAGATGAAAGTATAAAAAACTAATAGTATTACTCATGTAATTTTAAACAAAGTTAACATTATAAAGTATAAGGTGTATAAAGTGTAAGGGGTTATTTGTTTATTATCTAAAGTTATTAAAAAAACATGAAGACTTATAATTTTACACTTAACCACTAAGATTTTATTAATTACCTCCTCTTTTCTTAAGTTTTTATTTTTATAAATTTGACACCTATATTTTTATGTGTTTTATTATCAATCAAATTCTCCATCAAATTTATTAAAGTTTGACCAAAATCAATTCAATTTTGACTTTTTATTGGCCAATCATATTGCTTGATTTTGCTTATGTGTCAAAATCGAGCTCTCCTATTGGTCCAATTTTTTTTTAATGAGAAAGGTTTTGCAAAAACACTCTAAAATGATGTAATTCTTGTATTATATAAAAGATTGGTTGTTATATATGACCAAACATTAATCTTGCTCTAAAGCCCCATTAGTATATTTGATGACCATCAATTGTCATTCAAACCCATTATTGACCATAATTTTCCAACGTGTTCCTGTTTATCGTTGTTAGCTTTCATAATATGACCTTGGGCTTTTTTCTCGTTAAATCATGATAATATAAAGTTGCAAGCTGTAGTCTTTTTTTCTCTTATAACTTAAGTCAATTTTTCCTAGCTAAACCATGATATTATAAAGTTTAAAAACTTTATTCAATGTTTCATTATAAATATTTTTCATGCATTTCATTATAAATATTTCTCATTCATGTTCATTCAAAGACAAATCACGTCGCATACATGCTAAGTACGTATGAGACTTACCGTTAAGATATCGACACCTTAAGTTGAAAAGTACCAACAACTCTTGATCCCTGAAAAAAAAGAAAGACATTTAAAGTTTGACATTAATTTATGAATAAGTTATTAGAACTGAAAATTTGTATGAGATGATAAAGTGTCACACCCCCAAAATACCTGAATGACAGCGGAATGGAATACCTGAGGGTGTAACGGATCATAGCACACGAGCAAGGAAATATTGAACGACCTAAAGTGTCGTTTATAAAATACGTCGTTTGATTCATTCAAAATATTCAGAGTTATAAAACATAGGTCCCAAAAGTTGGAAAAGGTTTAAGGAAATAGTTTAGTACAATCAAACGATAGTTCATAAGTGCATGAAATCCAAAAGTGACGCGTCATCCTTGATACACAAAGTGACTCCATGCAATGCCATGAGAATATGCCATTAGTTACCTGAGAAATACATTGCGAAAAACGGTCAACATAAAGTTGGTGAATAATCATAGGTTTATAAGTAAAATCTAGTGTATAAATGCCATAAGTAATGCCAAGAAATAGGATGTCCGGAAAGTATATACATTGGCTCTTAAGCTCATGACCCCGAAGCTAGACGTTACTTGGCCCCAATGAGTGTTTACCAGGCACTCTAATAATAAAGACATGAAATGCATCTGTAATACTGTTGGAGCAACCCAAACACAGATGGAGGAGTCACCCTCAATAGATCTATCCACTCACTCCCGCTTAGTACTAGAAATTAACGGTCCATGATAATAAAGGGGACTTTTCAAGACGTGGTAATAAGGCAACTTAAGCAATGTATGAATTTTTATACTTAGGCATGTACACAAAAACAAGTAATGCAATGTATTCTCCCCCGTGGGATTTGAAATCAAAATATAGAATTAAAACGGGGCTATGAAACTCACCTCGAAGTGATGGTACAAAGATGGTGCAATGAGGTAAAAGTAGTCGGGACAATGAGGCGCGAGTACTAGCCGCAACCTAAATGAACAATCATGATCTAACTTAGATCAAGCCGTAATGAAATGAATGCACATGCACATGATACTCATACCACTCGTAATTTGAAAATACTAGTTATCGTCGTAGAAAGAAAATGGTTTCCATACTTAGGAAAATATATCCATATATAGGAGTATATAACTTGTCATATTAACTCGTACGAAAAAGTTAGCGTTATAATCCTTGTATTGAAAACCTTGAAATACGTCGTTAAGTCGTATAAGTATCCCTTCGGGTCGTACGTATTCGTTTGATAATAAAATAGTCCTTAGTAATATTTTCTAGAAAATATACCGTTTAGTACGTACGTTATTATTTTTATTTGTGACTATATATATATATATATATATATATATATATATATATATATATATATATATATATATATATATATATATATAGTTTTGACAATGTTAAAACGGGTATAACTCGGTCATTTTAGGCTCGTTTTCCTTGTTCTTTATGTCCACGGATTCGTCTTTGTATATACTAGTATATTTTTGATAACTCGGCTCCTCTAGGTTACGTTTAATGCCTCAAATTACCCGTCGTATTCTGCCAAACAGCAAGCAGTTTTCTAAGAAATAGTTTTCGTCGTTAAATTTGCAAAAATCATATCTCCTTCGTTATAAGCTTGTTTTAGTCCATTCTTTCGCCTAAAGTTTCGTTTTTGAATGTATTTTCTGAATCTTTGGTCAAAACTTAGCCATCATCTACTGATTTTCCCACGAAATTAAAATAGGGACAGTAGGTATATCAAAAGTTTCAAAAACCATTTTCAAGTCTCTAAACTAGTTCCATCCTCCATCAAACCACTTTCAAACACCACAAAGCTAATCTAATCCTACCATACACCTTCTTAGGGTGTCATGGGTCCTTAAACATCATCAATCCACTAGGTTTAACAAGGGTTTCATATGTTTCCATTTCTAGGGCTTCAAAGTTAATATATACAAAAATGGAGTGGTACAAGTTGATGCATGTATAAGATCTTGTAAGAAAATTATATAAACATAATAATAACTTGTAAAAATCATAAAAATGAGTTTGTTAACTTACTTGATGGTTTAGAGAGTTTAGATGATAAAAAGTCTACTAATCCTTGAGTTTTTATTTCAAAACTCTAACAAGGACTACTAAATGAACAAGTTTACAATATGATCTTGTAAAAATTTATGATTTTTGCTTCCTTGACCACCTTGGTCGATCCAATCCTCAAGAGAAAAGAGAGAAAAAGTTTTTCTAGTGCAAGTAAAATGAGTTTTGTGATAATTGAGTGAAAAGAGTTTAATATATACTTGTAGACAAAAGTTTGGTAGCATTTAAGAGTGTTGGTGAAGTTTTTAATGTTTGAAGACTATAGGGGGGGGGGGGGTTGGCCGGTTCTAAAGGAGGAAAGGGGGGGGGGGGGGAAATGTTTTGTGATTTATTTTAGAAAGTTAGTGGTTTTAGTGTAGTATTATTAGTTTTAAGTTTAGTCGGGTACCGGGTTAACTAAAAATAAATTTTATTGAAGTTATTCGGGTCATAATAAAGTTATAAAAATTGTAAAAATATGTCGGGTACAAGTACGGAGAGTTAGGGTGATTATCGTTTAATTTTGGTGAAAACCGTCGTTATTAAGTTAAACGTACGATACGTACTAGTTAAATTTCCAAAATACCGGGTAAATTAATATTATAGTTTTTATATTGTAAAAATGAGTATAAAAATGTATTGGGATCATAGTCGGGAGTGTCGGACTTGTTAGACACATTTATAGTTCGCGTATTAGCGTTTATTCAAAATAAACATACGTAAATCGTTAATAATACCAAAAGTATTAATTTAGTTATCCTACGAGTGGAATAGTATGCAAGTGCCCTAATGATGATATGCAGACTATTTCTAGTCCGTATGAAGTGTCCCTGATAATAATGCATGAATTCGCTCCTGAACCAATACGGTTACGCGAATTTGAACACTCGTAAACTACATTTACGATGACATGAGTAATGCACGTGAATAGTGGATTCCTCTCGGAAATGAATAGTGTCAAGTGAATAGTAAATTTTCTGAATGTGTCTCGGAATGTCAAATTGACCTAAAAAATGATGAATAGTAAAACGATAAATAGTGATCGATGAATAGTAATTTGTGAATAGTAGAATGTCGAAGTTTGGAAAAATGACCTGAAATTGTGGGTTGTGACAGTCGCCCATCCAAAAAGGAATTCAGTCCCTGAATTCAGTTAGTGTTGGTCTCGGTACTAGGCTCGGTGAAAAGTTGTGGATACTTGCGTCGCATTTGGTCTTCTCGTTCCCAAGTAAACTCGGGTCCTCTTCGAGAATTCCAACGAACCTTCACGATCGGAATTCGACTTTGTTTCAATTGTTTGATCTCGCGATCCATTATTTCAACTGGTTCTTCCACAAAGTTAAGCTTGTCATCGAGTTGTATTTCTTCTAATGGTATAATGGCAGACTCGTCCGAAAGACATTTCTTGAGGTTCGAAACATGAAACGTGTTGTGTACGTTGCTAAGTTCTGATGGAAGTTCAAGTTTGTAAGCAACCGGACCAATCCTCTCCAGGATCTTGAATGGCCCAATGTATCTCGGGTTCAATTTCCCGTGTTTTCCAATTCGTATTACGCCCTTCCAAGGCGAGACTTTCAACATGACTTTGTCTCCGACCTGAAATTCCAATGGTTTGCGTCGAACATCTGCGTAGCTTTTCTGTCGACTTCTTGCAGTTTCAAGTCTCTCTCGAATTTGAATTATCTTTTCTGTTGTTTCTTGTACCATTTCTGGGCCAGTACATTGTACTTCATCGACTTCGGCCCAACAAACTGGAGATCGACACTTACGACCATAAAGTGCCTCGAATGGTGCAGCTTTAATGCTCGAATGGTAACTGTTGTTGTAGGAAAACTCGATTAACGGCAAATGGTTAGCCCAACCATTTCCAAAGTCAATCACACATGCTCTAAGCATGTCCTCAAGTGTTTGAATAGTTCTCTCACTCTGACCATCGGTCTGAGGATGGTAAGCAGTGCTCATGTCTAATTTGGATCCAAAAGAATCTTGTAATGACCGCCAAAAGTTTGAAGTAAAACGACTATCTCTGTCGGAAATGATGGAAACTGGTGCACCGTGTCTTGAGACTATTTCCTTGACATAAAGTCTAGCAAGTTGTTCCATAGAATAAGTCTCTCTAATGGGTATGAAATGAGCTGATTTGGTAAGTCGATCAATGATTACCCAAATAGCATCGAAACCTCCTGACGTCTTTGGAAGTTTAGTGACAAAATCCATAGCAATCCGTTCCCACTTCCATTGTGGAATCTCTGGTTGTTGAAGTAACCCTGACGGTTTCTGGTACTCGGCTTTCACTTTAGCACAAGTAAGACATTTGCTGACGTATGTAGCTATTTCTGCCTTCATATTCGGCCACCAATAAAGCTTTTTGAGATCCTGATACATCTTATCAGAACCTGGATGAATAGAGTACTTTGACTTGTGTGATTCATGCATAATCAATTCTCGCACTCCACCATAGAGTGGTATCCAACTTCGGTCCTTGAAGCATAACACTCCATCCGATCTCTTTACAAAGCCATTTTCGCTTTCTGGCATACCATAAAGTTTCTCATGTGGTCGGTTTTCTTCTTTGAGAGCCTCAATCTGAGCTTCTAGAATTTTCGATGGTAATGGCGAAATGATAGTCATTCCTAATGACCTAACTCTCAAAGGTTTGAGTCGTTCTTTTCGGCTAAGTGCATCTGCTACAACATTCGCTTTCCCTGGGTGATATCGGATTTCACAATCGTAATCACTCAACAACTCTAGCCAACGACGTTGTCTCATATTAAGTTCCTTCTGATCGAGTATATGCTGTAAGCTCTTGTGGTCGGTAAAAATTACACACTTAGTACCATAAAGGTAGTGTCTCCAAATCTTGAGTGCAAAAACTACCGCACCCAATTCCAAGTCGTGCGTAGTGTAATTTTTCTCGTGTATCTTAAGCTGTCTAGATGCATAAGCTATCACCTTCTCGTGTTGCATTAGCACAGCTCCAAGCCCTTGATGCGAAGCATCACAATATACCACAAAGTTCTCAATACCTTCAGGTAGTGACAAAATCGGTGTGCTACACAGCTTTTGTTTCAATAGTTGAAATGCGGACTCTTGTTTTTCTCCCCACTCGTACTTTTCATTCTTTTGTGTCAGCTTTGTCAACGGCTTTGCTATCTTAGAAAACCCTTCAATAAACCTTCTGTAATATCCGGCAAGTCCTAGGAATTGACGAATTTCCGTAGGGGACTTGGGCGTAGCCCAATCCTTAACTGCCTCGATCTTTGCTGGGTCGACTTGTAAACCTTGGCTATCAATGACGTGGCAAAGAAATTGAACTCTTCGTATCCAGAAATCACACTTAGAAAATTTGGCATATAATTGCTCCTTCTTGAGTAGTTCCAGGATTGTTCTGAGGTGTTCTTCGTGATCTTCCTTACTCTTGGAATAAATCAAGATATCGTCAATGAATACGATCACAAACTTATCAAGATACGGTTTGCACACCCTATTCATGAGATCCATAAATACCGCAGGTGCGTTGGTTAATCCAAAAGGCATCACTTGAAACTCATAATGACCATAGCGTGTTCTAAATGCCGTCTTCGGGATATCCTCTTCCCGAACCTTAAGTTGATGGTAACCGGATCTTAAATCAATCTTGGAATAAAAACTAGAACCTTGTAACTGGTCGAACAAGTCGTCAATTCTGGGGAGTGGATAACGGTTCTTAACCGTTAATTTGTTCAGCTCACGATAGTTGATGCACATTCTGAAAGTTCCGTCCTTCTTCTTCACAAACAAAACCGGCGCTCCCCAAGGCGAGGAACTCGGTCTAATGAATCCTTTGTCCAAAAGTTCTTGCAGTTGATTCGACAATTCTTGCATTTCCGAAGGTGCAAGTCTATACGGTGCTCGTGCAATTGGTGCAGCTCCTGGCACTAATTCAATTTGAAACTCAACTTGTCGTGTAGGCGGAAGTCCTGGCAATTCTTCCGGAAAAACCTCGTGAAATTCCTTAACAATTGGCACATCTTCAAGTCGTTTCTCATCCGACTTCTTCTTCGTGATGTGAGCCAAGAATGCATAACAACCCTTCTTTATGTACTTCTCGGTCTTAATGCACGATATAATACTGAGTCTAGTTCCACTTCGCTCTCCGCGAACAACCAAAGTTTCACCGTTAAAAGGAAGGTGAACAACTTTCTCATCACAAATAATTCTCGCTCGATGCCGAGATAACCAATCCATACCGATAACAACGTCGAAACTTCCAAGTTCTACGGGCATAAAGTCTATGTTGAATGGATGGTTTAGGAAATTTATAGTGCAACCACGGATAATGGTGTTGGTGTTAACTAGAGACCCATCGGCTAATTCAACGATATAGGAAATGTCTAATGGGGTAGGTTCTATGTTAAGCAAAGGTGCAAATGCAATAGAAACAAAACTTCTATCCGCTCCTGAATCAAATAAAATGGATGCATAACGATTATTAACGAGGAACGTACCCGCAACAACATTCGGGTCTTCTTTGACATCGTCTCCTCCCATGACATAAGCTCTTCCTCGAGCTTTTCCATCTTGATTTCCAGTCCCTTGATTCTTCCCCTTCTTTGGACAATCACTCTTAAAATGTCCAATTTCTCCGCAACCATAGCATGTTACTGGTGGTTTCTGATTGTCACCCACGATTGGAAGTCTACAATCTTTGATGTGGTGACCAAGCTTCTTGCAATTGCCACAAATATCTGGACAACGACCTGGGTTATGATGCTTCTGACACCTTTCACATTTAGGTAGGTTACCAGTGTAACCTTTTCTGTCATTTGGTCCTGCAGCATAAACCTTTGCTACTTCCTGTCTCTTAGGTGGCGGCTGAACAGCATATCCACCTTGGTTGTAATCAAACCTTCTCTTGTTGTTGTTGTTGTTGTTATTTGGATTGTTGTTTCGGTTATTGGGATAGTTGCGGTTCCGATTGTTGTTATAGTTGTTGTTGTTCCGAGTGTTGGCGTAGTTGGTGTTGTTTGAACGGTTATTGTTGTTGACAGCAGCTTTCCCTTTGACCACTTGGACCATGAGTTTCTGAGTTATACGAATAGCCTCTTCCATTGATTGAGGGTCAAAAGAAATCACATCTCCTCGAACACTTTCAGGCAATCCACCAACAAAGTTTTCCATCTTTATCTCATCATCGGGAACCATAGTTGGACATAATGCAGCCAACTCCTGAAATCTCCTGAAATAAGTCTCAATGTCATCACCTTTAGTCACAAGCTCATAAAATTCCGTTTCCATCTTTTGCACCTCGGTACGAGGGCAAAACTTCTTTGTCATCAATTTCTTGAATTCCTCCCAAGTAAGCTTGTGAGCATTTTCCATACCAATCGGCTGAGCATACGAATTCCACCAAGACATAGCTTCATCAAGAAGCATACCTGTAGCAAATTTTACTTTGTTGACGTCCGGGCATCCGCACATGAGAAATACGTTCTCAGTCTTTTCAAACCAGCGGATTAAAGCAACCGCTCCTTCAGTGCCCTTAAATTTGATAGGATCACTAATCTTGAAATCTTTCCATGTACATTCACGCCTAGCAGTGGGTGGTTTAACGACCTCTGTATTAGAAGCAGCCCTTGCAGCAACTTCAGCTCTCTCAATCTCTAGAGCTTCTGCAATACTATCCCTGACCAATTTGCGGATAGCGGCTTGAGTCATAGCGGGTGTTTCTGGTGCAGTCTTACTCTTCCTTGGTGCCATATTTCTGATAAATCACAATGGAAATAACCATGAGAAAAATCATAATAGAAATAGTCATCGAACCAAAGATGTACACCCACAACACGTACATAAATATACAACCACAACAAATATAAATACAACCACGACATGTATATATATACAACCACAACAACCACGTCACGTATATATACATCTACAACCTGTGTCGATACAACCACAACATGTACGAATACAACCACAATCTGAATAAATGCGACAATAATAAAGAGCAACCACGAAACATCATAAATATAATCACAACACATGAATATAATACATGAAAATTTTGGCCTACATGGACCGATATAATATATATAGCACAACATTTCCAACATAGTAGAGTCGCACTTGATATATTTGTTTGTACAACAACCAAAAGACTACAAGTTCTTGAACTATGTCCCACACCCCGGGACTAGGAAATAATACAAGCTAATATAATACCAGTCTACGTCTAGGCTCCTCTCGGTGCTCTAGATGGTCCAGGCTCTCCCCTCAAGCGGCGAATCTCACGATCCATCGCAACCACGATCTCCTCAAGATGCTCAAGTCGTAACTGAGAAGAAGCATCCCTACGCTCCAATACAACTACTCTCTCTCGAAGCAGTGTCAACTGGTCTACCTGCTCCCACTGGGTCTCCTGTGTCGCCTGAGCTCTATCTCGAATCTCAGGTAACTCATCCTTAAGTAGCTCAATCTCCTCCTGATGCCTCAACTGTCGTGCCTCGAGTCCATGGTAAGACACATCAATACTAACCCTGCCCTGAATCAAATCCTCAACCTGCTCCTCAACAGTCTCAAGTCGAGTGGTAATGATCTCATCAACTCTATACCCCAACCTATCTACTTGCTCCTGCTGAGCACCCATCTGATCCTCTAGTGTGACGGTTGTAGGGCTCCTAGCCGCAGCCGCTCTAGAACTCTCACCTATGTGGTACTCTGGTGGTGGTGAAAAGTCATCAGTCTCAGTGGTAGGTGAATCTGGAGTGGTAAGCCTTGCACGCTTCCTGAGCGGCAAGAGTGAGGTAGGCATAGGAGTAGTAGTGGGTAAGGCTGGTGGTGGTGGTGTAGGCACAGTAGGACTAGGGAGACTCCTATAAGTAGATGTAGCATAACGAACTCTCTTCCTAGCAGTCTGGATAGTCTTATCCCTAGGAAACATAAGTCTCGGCTCTGAATGGATAGTAGTAGTAGGAGATGATGGTATGTCAGTAGGTATAGTAGGATGGACATGGGGAGTAGGAGCCATCTCCTCCTCCTCGAAAGGTTCGGTATCATCATCTGACGCCAAAAGTGGCAACTCAGGTGTAGGAGAAACAAATGGTGAAACAGCAGTGGAGGACACAGAGCCCTCATCATCAGAATCTGATATAGTGTAAAGTACAACAGTGTTGGGATTCGAAGACATGACTCTGTGATAATCAAGGTGAAATAGAAATAAATAACTCGCAATAATGGCATCACCTAAAAAAATAAGTAAATATGCACTTATGATGAAATGATGATATGCTATGATGGTGTGGTTATAGTCTAGGGTCTATGATGCAACCTAGTTCGCTATAACCTTAGCTCTGCTACCAATCTGTCACACCCCCAAAATACCTGAATGGCAGCGGAATGGAATACCTGAGGGTGTAACGGATCATAGCACACAAGCAAGGAAATATTGAACGACCTAAAGTGTCGTTTATAAAATACGTCGTTTGATTCATTCAAAATATTCAGAGTTATAAAACATAGGTCCCAAAAGTTGGAAAAGGTTTAAGGAAATAGTTTAGTACAATCAAACGATAGTTCATAAGTGCATGAAATCCAAAAGTGACGCGTCATCCTTGATACACAAAGTGACTCCATGCAATGCCATGAGAATATGCCATTAGTTACCTGAGAAATACATTGCGAAAAACGGTCAACATAAAGTTGGTGAATAATCATAGGTTTATAAGTAAAATCTAGTGTATAAATGCCATAAGTAATGCCAAGAAATAGGATGTCCGGAAAGTATATACATTGGCTCTTAAGCTCATGACCCCGAAGCTAGACGTTACTTGGCCCCAATGAGTGTTTACCAGGCACTCTAATAATAAAGACATGAAATGCATCTGTAATACTGTTGGAGCAACCCAAACACAGATGGAGGAGTCACCCTCAATAGATCTATCCACTCACTCCCGCTTAGTACTAGAAATTAACGGTCCATGATAATAAAGGGGACTTTTCAAGACGTGGTAATAAGGCAACTTAAGCAATGTATGAATTTTTATACTTAGGCATGTACACAAAAACAAGTAATGCAATGTATTCTCCCCCGTGGGATTTGAAATCAAAATATAGAATTAAAACGGGGCTATGAAACTCACCTCGAAGTGATGGTACAAAGATGGTGCAATGAGGTAAAAGTAGTCGGGACAATGAGGCGCGAGTACTAGCCGCAACCTAAATGAACAATCATGATCTAACTTAGATCAAGCCGTAATGAAATGAATGCACATGCACATGATACTCATACCACTCGTAATTTGAAAATACTAGTTATCGTCGTAGAAAGAAAATGGTTTCCATACTTAGGAAAATATATCCATATATAGGAGTATATAACTTGTCATATTAACTCGTACGAAAAAGTTAGCGTTATAATCCTTGTATTGAAAACCTTGAAATACGTCGTTAAGTCGTATAAGTATCCCTTCGGGTCGTACGTATTCGTTTGATAATAAAATAGTCCTTAGTAATATTTTCTAGAAAATATACCGTTTAGTACGTACGTTATTATTTTTATTTGTGACTATATATATATATATATATATATATATATATATATATATATATATATATATATATATATATATATATATATATAGTTTTGACAATGTTAAAACGGGTATAACTCGGTCGTTTTAGGCTCGTTTTCCTTGTTCTTTATGTCCACGGATTCGTCTTTGTATATACTAGTATATTTTTGATAACTCGGCTCCTCTAGGTTACGTTTAATGCCTCAAATTACCCGTCGTATTCTGCCAAACAGCAAGCAGTTTTCTAAGAAATAGTTTTCGTCGTTAAATTTGCAAAAATCATATCTCCTTCGTTATAAGCTTGTTTTAGTCCATTCTTTCGCCTAAAGTTTCGTTTTTGAATGTATTTTCTGAATCTTTGGTCAAAACTTAGCCATCGTCTACTGATTTTCCCACGAAATTAAAATAGGGACAGTAGGTATATCAAAAGTTTCAAAAACCATTTTCAAGTCTCTAAACTAGTTCCATCCTCCATCAAACCACTTTCAAACACCACAAAGCTAATCTAATCCTACCATACACCTTCTTAGGGTGTCATGGGTCCTTAAACATCATCAATCCACTAGGTTTAACAAGGGTTTCATATGTTTCCATTTCTAGGGCTTCAAAGTTAATATATACAAAAATGGAGTGGTACAAGTTGATGCATGTATAAGATCTTGTAAGAAAATTATATAAACATAATAATAACTTGTAAAAATCATAAAAATGAGTTTGTTAACTTACTTGATGGTTTAGAGAGTTTAGATGATAAAAAGTCTACTAATCCTTGAGTTTTTATTTCAAAACTCTAACAAGGACTACTAAATGAACAAGTTTACAATGTGATCTTGTAAAAATTTATGATTTTTGCTTCCTTGACCACCTTGGTCGATCCAATCCTCAAGAGAAAAGAGAGAAAAAGTTTTTCTAGTGCAAGTAAAATGAGTTTTGTGATAATTGAGTGAAAAGAGTTTAATATATACTTGTAGACAAAAGTTTGGTAGCATTTAAGAGTGTTGGTGAAGTTTTTAATGTTTGAAGACTATAGGGGGGGGGGGGGGGGGTTGGCCGGTTCTAAAGGAGGAAAGGGGGGGGGGGAAATGTTTTGTGATTTATTTTAGAAAGTTAGTGGTTTTAGTGTAGTATTATTAGTTTTAAGTTTAGTCGGGTACCGGGTTAACTAAAAATAAATTTTATTGAAGTTATTCGGGTCATAATAAAGTTATAAAAATTGTAAAAATATGTCGGGTACAAGTACGGAGAGTTAGGGTGATTATCGTTTAATTTTGGTGAAAACCGTCGTTATTAAGTTAAACGTACGATACGTACTAGTTAAATTTCCAAAATACCGGGTAAATTAATATTATAGTTTTTATATTGTAAAAATGAGTATAAAAATGTATTGGGATCATAGTCGGGAGTGTCGGACTTGTTAGACACATTTATAGTTCGCGTATTAGCGTTTATTCAAAATAAACATACGTAAATCGTTAATAATACCAAAAGTATTAATTTAGTTATCCTACGAGTGGAATAGTATGCAAGTGCCCTAATGATGATATGCAGACTATTTCTAGTCCGTATGAAGTGTCCCTGATAATAATGCATGAATTCGCTCCTGAACCAATACGGTTACGCGAATTTGAACACTCGTAAACTACATTTACGATGACATGAGTAATGCACGTGAATAGTGGATTCCTCTCGGAAATGAATAGTGTCAAGTGAATAGTAAATTTTCTGAATGTGTCTCGGAATGTCAAATTGACCTAAAAAATGATGAATAGTAAAACGATGAATAGTGATCGATGAATAGTAATTTGTGAATAGTAGAATGTCGAAGTTTGGAAAAATGACCTGAAATTGTGGGTTGTGACATAAAGGAACCAAGTAACATATTTTGTTACTACTGTAATTGAGTTCTGTAACTAATCTTTAAAGTATAGCCACAGTACAAATTAAACATAATCCAGCCGTCCGAACCATCACTTAAGATATGCCTAATAATTCATTTAAAAGATTAAAAATAAGAGTGTTTACTAAAGATGCAATCAAAATAAAATACTAGAAATGAAAATAAACTAAATTATACTAAAGTTGTGAGCAATAAGTGGAGAAAATGTGTATACTTAGATTTCACTACTCCCTAGACATCTTTTACATGTTAATTACTTGTTATAGTTGCATGGATGACGGATCATATTCCTTAATATCATTCATGGGGTAACGCACTTAACTCCCCAATTCTATGAGCTTTTATCTCCTCCTATACCATGCCCAGCACAACCATAGGGATTATAAACAGTGGCTCATGCATTAAATACAACCAATAAAGACCTAGTGCACATCGGTTCATGTTTCTTAAGACGTTCAAGCATGTTACCATTTGGAGATCTGCCAGTTTTCTTAAGCCTAATATCAAATTCATTCATCCAAAACAATTATAAACAAGTAATCAACACATAATTAACATCTAGGTTTCATTAGATCCAAGCAAACACAAGATAGATCTAGCCTAGCATAATGGAATTAAGACAAGAATAGCCGAGTCTCACCTGAATCTAACTGGGTCTTCGCCAAAATAGCCAAGTCTTACCTGGTTCTAACTAGGTCTTGGCTAGAATAGCCGAGTCTTACCTGAACCTAACTGGGTCTTGGCCAGAATAGTCAAGTCTTACCTGGTTCTAACTAGGTCTTGGCTGGAATAGCCGAGTCTTACCCGAATCTAACTTGGTATTGGCCAGAATAGCCGAGTCTTACCTGGTCCTAACTGGGTCTTGGCTGGAATAGCCGAGTCTTACCCGGATCTAACTTGGTCATAGCCAGAATAGCCGAGTCTTACCTGGTTCTAACTGGGTTTTGGCTGGAATAGCCGAGTCTTACCTGAATCTAACTGGGTCTTGGCCAAAATAGCCAAGTCTTACCTGGTTCTAACTGGGTCTTGGCTAGAATAGCCGAGTCTTACTTGAATCTAACTGGGTCTTGGCCAGAATAGCCGAGTCTTACCTGGTTCTAACTGGGTCTTGGCTGGAATAGCCGAGTCTTACCTGGTTCTACCAGGCAGTGTACCTGATCAAGGGATCTTGAGAAGCTTACAACCTCCACCAGGCAGTGTACCTGATCGTTGTAGTATAGTATAGTGACAAGTACCGGGGGATTGATCGTTCAGCTAGGAATAGTGTCGCTAGGATTAGAAAACCTAAATACTAGTTCTAAAGGTGAGGGATGATTATTTTTGTATTTTTATATTTTTTAGAAAGCAAGTAAAAATCTCGTGTTTGAAGGATTTGGGCGGAATTAGTTGCTAGTCAACTAACCCAATACTAAAGATGCAATCAAAATAAAATACTAGAAATGAAAATAAACTAAATTATACTAAAGTTGTGAGCAATAAGTGGAGAAAATGTGTTTACTTAGATTTCACTACTCCCTAGACATCTTTTACATGTTAATTACTTGTTATAGTTGCATGGATGACGGATCGTATTCCTTAATATCATTCATGGGGTAACGCACTTAACTCCCCAATTCTATGAGCTTTTATCTCCTCCTATACCATACCCAGCACAACCATAGGGATAATAAACAGTGGCTCATGCATTAAATACAACCAATAAAGACCTAGTGCACATCGGTTCATGTTTCTTAAGACGTTCAAGCATGTTACCATTTGGAGATCTGCCAGTTTTCTTAAGCCTAATATCAAATTAATTCATCCAAAACAATTATAAACAAGTAATCAACACATAATTAACATCTAGGTTTCATTAGATCCAAGCAAACACAAGATAGATCTAGCCTAGCATAATGGAATTAAGACAAGAATAGCCGAGTCTTACCTGAATCTAACAGGGTCTTGGCCAAAATAGTCGAGTCTTACCTGGGTCTTGGCCAGAATAGCCGAGTCTCACCTGAATCTAACTGGGTCTTGGCCAGAATAGCCGAGTCTTACCAGGTTCTAACTGGGTCTTGGCCAAAATAGATGAGTCTTACCTGAATCTAACTGGGTCTTGGCAAGACTAGCCGAGTCTTACCTGGTTCTAATTGGTTCTTGGCCAGAATAGCCGAGTCTCACCTGAATCTAACTGGGTCTTCGCCAGAATAGCCGAGTCTTACCTGGTTCTAACTGGGTCTTGGCTGGAAGAGCCGAGTCTTACCAGGTTCTAACTAGGTCTTGGCTGGTATAGCCGAGTCTTACCTGGTTCTAACTAGTTCTTGGCTGGAATAGCCGAGTCTTACCTGAATCTAACTAGGTCTTGGCCAAAATAGCCAAGTCTTATTTGGTTCTAACAGGCTCTTGGCCAGAATAGCCGAGTCTTACCTGAATATAACTGGGTCTTTACCATAATAGCCGAGTCTTACCAGGTTCTAACTGGGTCTTGGCCAAACTAGCCGAGTCTTACTTAAATCTAACAGGGTCTTGGTCAGAATAGCCGAGTCTCACCTGAATCTAACTGGGTCTTGGCCAGAATAGCCGAGTCTTACCTGCTTCTAACTGGGTGGTTCTGACTAGGTCTTGGCTGGAATAGCCGAATCTTACCCGAATCTAACTTGGTCTTGGCCAGATTAGCCGAGTCTTACCTGGTCCTAACTAGGTCTTGGCTGGAATAGCCGAGTCTTACCCGGATCAAACTTTGTCTTAGCCAGAATAACCGAGTCTTACCTGGTTCTAACTGGATCTTGGCTGGAATAGCCGAGTCTTACCTGAATCTAACTGGGTCTTGGCCAAAATAGCCGAGTCTTACCTGGTTCTAACTAGGTCTTGGCTAGAATAGCCGAGTCTTACTTGAATCTAACTGGGTCTTGGCCAGAATAGCCGAGTCTTACCTGGTTCTAACTGGGTCTTGGCTGGAATAGCCGAGTCTT
The DNA here is from genome assembly GCA_030686995.1 of Artemisia argyi. Classification (NCBI taxonomy): domain Eukaryota; kingdom Viridiplantae; phylum Streptophyta; class Magnoliopsida; order Asterales; family Asteraceae; genus Artemisia; species Artemisia argyi. The sequence continues at coordinate 50,728,690 of CM060683.1, read as the reverse complement.
ACCTGGTTCTAACTAGGTCTTGGCTGGAATAGCCGAGTCTTTCCTGAATCTAACTAGGTCTTGGCCAAAATAGCCAAGTCTTATTTGGTTCTAACTGGCTCTTGGCCAGAATATTCGAGTCTTACCTGAATATAACTGGGTATTTACCATAATAGCCGAGTCTTACCAGGTTCTAACTGGGTCTTGGCCAAACTAACCAAGTCTTACTTAAATCTAATTGGGTCTTGGCTAGAATAGCCGAGTCTCACCTGAATCTAACTGGGTCTTGGCCAGAATAGTCGAGTCTTACCTGCTTCTAACTAGGTCTTGCCTTTACCAGGTTCTAACTGGGTCTTGGCTAGAATAGCCGAGTCTTACCTGAATCTAACTGGGTCTTGGCATGAATAGCCGAGTCTTACCTGGTTCTAACTGGGTCTTGGCCAGAATAGCCGAGTCGTACCTGAATCTACCTGGGTCTTGGCCAGAATAGCCGAGTTTTACCTGGTTCTAACTGGGACTTGGCTGGAATAGCCGAGTCTTACCCGGATCTAACTTGGTCTTGGCCAGAATAGCAGAATCTTACCTGAATCTAATTGGGTCTTGGCCAGAATAGCCGTGTCTTACCTGGTTCTAACTGGGTCTTGGCCAGAATAGCCGAGTCTTACCTGAACCTAACTGGGTCTTGGCCAGAATAGTCGAGTCTTACCAGGTTCTAACTAGGTCTTGGTTGGAATAGCCGAGTCTTACCCGAATCTAACTTGGTCTTGGCCAGAATAGCCGAGTCTTAGCTGGTCCTTACTGGGTCTTGGCTGGAATAGCCAAGTCTTACCCGGATCTAACTTGGTCTTAGCTAGAATAGCCGAGTCTTACCTGGTTCTAACTGGGTCTTGGCTGGAGTAGCCGAGTCTTACCTGAATATAACTGGGTCTTGGCCAAAATAGCCGAGTCTTACCTGGTTCTAACTGCGTTTTGGCTAGAATAGCCGAGTCTTACTTGAATCTAACTGGGTCTAGGCAAGAATAGCCGAGTCTTACCTGGTTCTAACTGGGTCTTGGCTGGAATAGCCGAGTCTTACCTGGTTCGAACTAGGTCTTGGCTGGAATAGCCGAGTCTTACCTGAATCTAACTGGGTCTTGGCCAAAATAGCCAAGTCTTATTTGGTTCTAACTGGCTCTTGGCCAGAATAGCCGAGTCTTACCTAAATATAACTGGGTCTTTGCCTTAATAGCCAAGTCTTACCAGGTTCTAACTGGGTCTTGGCCAAAATAGCCGAGTCATACTTAAATCTAACTGGGTCTTGGCCAGAATAGCCGAGTCTCACCTGAATCTAACTGGGTCTTGGCCAGAATAGCTGAGTCTTACCTGCTTCTAACTGGGTCTTGGCCTTTACCAGGTTCTAACTGGATCTTGGCTAGAATAGCCGAGTCTTACCTGAATCTAATTGGGTCTTGGCAAGAATAGCCGAGTCTTACCTGGTTCTAACTGGGTCTTGGCCAGAATAGCCGAGTCGTACCTGAATCTAACTGGGTCTTGGCCAGAATAGCCAAGTCTTACCTGGTTCTAACTGGGTCTTTGCTGGAATAGTCGAGTCCTAGCCGGATCTAACTTGGACTTGGCCAGATTAGCCGAGTCTTACCTGTTCCAAACTAGGTCTTGGCTGGAATAGCCGAGTCTTACCCGGATCAAACTTTGTCTTAGCCAGAATAACCGAGTCTTACCTGGTTCTAACTGGGTCTTGGCTGGAATAGCCGAGTCTTACCTGAATCTAACTGGGTCTTGGCCAAAATAGCCGAGTCTTACCTGGTTCTAACTGGGTCTTGGCTAGAATAGCCGAGTCTTACTTGAATCTAACTGGGTCTTGGCCAGAATAGCCGAGTCTTACCTGGTTCTAACTGGGTCTTGGCTGGAATAGCCGAGTCTTACCTGGTTCTAACTAGGTCTTGGCTGGAATAGCCGAGTCTTTCCTGAATCTAACTAGGTCTTGGCCAAAATAGCCAAGTCTTATTTGGTTCTAACTGGCTCTTGGCCAGAATAGCCGAGTCTTACCTGAATATAACTGGGTATTTACCATAATAGCCGAGTCTTACAAGGTTCTAACTGGGTCTTGGCCAAACTAGCCAAGTCTTACTTAAATCTAATTGGGTCTTAGCCAGAATAGCCGAGTCTCACCTGCTTCTAACTGGGTCTTGCCTTTACCAGGTTCTAACTGGGTCTTGGCTAGAATAGCCGAGTCTAACCTGAATCTAACTTGGTCTTGGCATGAATAGCCAAGTCTTACCTGGTTCTAACTGGGTCTTGGCCAGAATAGCCGAGTCGTACCTGAATCTAACTGGGTCTTGGCCAGAATAGCCGAGTCTTACCTGGTTCTAACTGGGTCTTGGCTGGAATAGCCGAGTCTTACCCGGATCTAACTTGGTCTTGGCCAGAATAGCAGAATCTTACCTAAATCTAATTGGGTCTTGGCCAGAATAGCCGAGTCTTACCTGGTTCTAACTGGGTATTGGCCAGAATAGCCGAGTCTTACCTGAACCTAACTGGGTCTTGGCCAGAATAGTCGAGTCTTACCAGGTTCTAACTAGGTCTTGATTGGAATAGCCGAGTCTTACCTGAATCTAACTTGGTCTTGGCCAGAATAGCCGAGTCTTAGCTGGTCCTTACTGGGTCTTGGCTGGAATAGCCGAGTCTTACCCGGATCTAACTTGGTCTTAGCTAGAATAGCCGAGTCTTACCTGGTTCTAACTGGGTCTTGGCTGGAATAACTGAGTCTTACCTGAATATAACTGGGTCTTGGCCAAAATAGCCGAGTCTTACCTGGTTCTAACTGCGTTTCGGCTAGAATAGCCGAGTCTTACTTGAATCTAACTGGGTCTTGGCAAGAATAGCCGAGTCTTACCTGGTTCTAACTGGGTCTTGGCTGGAATAGCCGAGTCTTACCTGGTTCGAACTAGGTCTTGGCTGGAATAGCCGAGTCTTACCTGAATCTAACTGGGTCTTGGCCAAAATAGCCAAGTCTTATTTGGTTCTAACTGGCTCTTGGCCAGAATAGCCGAGTCTTACCTAAATATAACTGGGTCTTTGCCTTAATAGCCAAGTCTTACCAGGTTCTAACTGGGTCTTGGCCAAAATAGCCGAGTCATACTTAAATCTAACTGGGTCTTGGCCAGAATAGCCGAGTCTCACCTGAATCTAACTGGGTCTTGGCCAGAATAGCTGAGTCTTACCTGCTTCTAACTGGGTCTTGGCCTTTACCAGGTTCTAACTGGGTCTTGGCTAGAATAGCCGAGTCTTACCTGAATCTAATTGGGTCTTGGCAAGAATAGCCGAGTCTTACCTGGTTCTAACTGGGTCTTGGCCAGAATAGCCGAGTCGTACCTGAATCTAACTGGGTCTTGGCCAGAATAGCCAAGTCTTACCTGGTTCTAACTGGGTCTTTGCTGGAATAGTCGAGTCCTAGCCGGATCTAACTTGGACTTGGCCAGATTAGCCGAGTCTTACCTGTTCCAAACTAGGTCTTGGCTGGAATAGCCGAGTCTTACCCGGATCAAACTTTGTCTTAGCCAGAATAACCGAGTCTTACCTGGTTCTAACTGGGTCTTGGCTGGAATAGCCGAGTCTTACCTGAATCTAACTGGGTCTTGGCCAAAATAGCCGAGTCTTACCTGGTTCTAACTGGGTCTTGGCTAGAATAGCCGAGTCTTACTTGAATCTAACTGGGTCTTGGCCAGAATAGCCGAGTCTTACCTGGTTCTAACTGGGTCTTGGCTGGAATAGCCGAGTCTTACCTGGTTCTAACTAGGTCTTGGCTGGAATAGCCGAGTCTTTCCTGAATCTAACTAGGTCTTGGCCAAAATAGCCAAGTCTTATTTGGTTCTAACTGGCTCTTGGCCAGAATAGCCGAGTCTTACCTGAATATAACTGGGTATTTACCATAATAGCCGAGTCTTACCAGGTTCTAACTGGGTCTTGGCCAAACTAGCCAAGTCTTACTTAAATCTAATTGGGTCTTAGCCAGAATAGCCGAGTCTCACCTGAATCTAACTGGGTCTTGGCCAGAATAGCCGAGTCTTACCTGCTTCTAACTGGGTCTTGCCTTTACCAGGTTCTAACTGGGTCTTGGCTAGAATAGCCGAGTCTTACCTGAATCTAACTTGGTCTTGGCATGAATAGCCAAGTCTTACCTGGTTCTAACTGGGTCTTGGCCAGAATAGCCGAGTCGTACCTGAATCTAACTGGGTCTTGGCCAGAATAGCCGAGTCTTACCTGGTTCTAACTGGGTCTTGGCTGGAATAGCCGAGTCTTACCCGGATCTAACTTGGTCTTGGCCAGAATAGCAGAATCTTACCTAAATCTAATTGGGTCTTGGCCAGAATAGCCGAGTCTTACCTGGTTCTAACTGGGTATTGGCCAGAATAGCCGAGTCTTACCTGAACCTAACTGGGTCTTGGCCAGAATAGTCGAGTCTTACCAGGTTCTAACTAGGTCTTGATTGGAATAGCCGAGTCTTACCTGAATCTAACTTGGTCTTGGCCAGAATAGCCGAGTCTTAGCTGGTCCTTACTGGGTCTTGGCTGGAATAGCCGAGTCTTACCCGGATCTAACTTGGTCTTAGCTAGAATAGCCGAGTCTTACCTGGTTCTAACTGGGTCTTGGCTGGAATAACTGAGTCTTACCTGAATATAACTGGGTCTTGGCCAAAATAGCCGAGTCTTACCTGGTTCTAACTGCGTTTCGGCTAGAATAGCCGAGTCTTACTTGAATCTAACTGGGTCTTGGCAAGAATAGCCGAGTCTTACCTGGTTCTAACTGGGTCTTGGCTGGAATAGCCGAGTCTTACCTGGTTCGAATTAGGTCTTGGCTGGAATAGCCGAGTCTTACCTAAATCTAACTGGGTCTTGGCCAAAATAGCCAAGTCTTATTTGGTTCTAACTGGCTCTTGGCCAGAATAGCCGAGTCTTACCTAAATATAACTGGGTCTTTGCCGTAATAGCCAAGTCTTACCAGGTTCTAACTGGGTCTTGGCCAAAATAGCCGAGTCTTACTTAAATCTAACTGGGTCTTGGCCAGAATAGCCGAGTCTCACCTGAATCTAACTGGGTCTTGGCCAGAATAGCTGAGTCTTACCTGCTTCTAACTGGGTCTTGGCCTTTACCAGGTTCTAACTGGGTCTTGGCTAGAATAGTCGAGTCTTACCTGAATCTAATTGGGTCTTGGCAAGAATAGCCGAGTCTTACCTGGTTCTAACTGGGTCTTGGCCAGAATAGCCGAGTCGTACCTGAATCTAACTGGGTCTTGGCCAGAATAGCCAAGTCTTACCTGGTTCTAACTGGGTGTTTGCTGGAATAGCCGAGTCTTAGCCGGATCTAACTTGGACTTGGCCAGATTAGCCTAGTCTTACCTGGTCCTAACTAGGTCTTGGCTGGAATAGCCGAGTCTTACCCGGATCAAACTTTGTCTTTGCCAGAATAGCTGACTCTTACCTGAATCTAACTGGGTCTTGGCCAGAATAGCCGAGTCTTACCTTGTTCTAGCTGGGTCTTGGCCAGAATAGCCGAGTCTTATGTGAACCTAACTGGGTCTTGGCCAGAATAGTCGAGTCTTACCTGGTCCTAACTAGGTCTTGGCTGGAATAGCCGAGTCTTACCCGAATCTAACTTGGTGTTAGCCAGAATAGCCGAGTCTTACCTGGTCCTAACTGGGTCTTTGCTGGAATAGCCGAGTCTTACCTGAATCTAACTGGGTCTTGTCAAAATAGCCGAGTCTTACCTGGTTCTAACTGGGTCTTGGCTAGAATAGCCGAGTCTTTCTTGAATCTAACTGGGTCTTGGCCAGAATAGCCGAGTTTTACATGGTTCTAACCGGGTCTTGGTAGGAATTGTGTTGTCTTGGCTTTTAAACTCCGTTTCTAAGGATTTGTATTTGGGGTCATTCTTTTCTGATAATGTTGTTGATGCTTGGGCTGAATTAAAAGAAACTTATGATAAACTAGATGGATTTGTTGTTTTTAACTTAATGCAGAAAAGTCATAGTTTTAAACAAGGAGATCTTTCTGTTTCTGAATATTATCATAAGCTTAATTCTTTATGGAGAGAATTTGACATTTTGACAAAATTTCCTAAGTGTGTTTGTGCTGCTAGAGAAGATGTTTCTAAACATAATGATCTTATGAAACTTATGCTATTTCTCATGGGTCTTAATGAAGTTTATCAACCTATTAGGAGCAGTTTATTGTCTAGAGAAAGTTTACAAACTATTAAAGATGCTTTTACTATTATCTCTAGGGAGGAATCTCATAGAGTGATTCCTTCATCTTCAACTGCATTTGTTTCAAAATCTCAGGTTTCCAGTTTTGTGTTTAAAACATGTTTTTAAATTTTGGTAATTCCAGTGGTAATACCAAGTTATTTAAACTGCAATGTCTTTTTCAATATCAACTTTCATATATTTTTTTAACAGCAATACTGTCATTTGTAATATTAGTATGGGTTGGATTATTGACTCAGGAGCTAAACACATGACTGTTACAGTTGAAAAAATGTTTAGCATTATTGACATATCGGATTTAAAACTAGCTGTTGGGCATCATAATCGGTTCTTTGGCTAGAATTAAGTACGTTAGAAACTTGCAATTGTCAGCTAATATTGTTTTGTATGATGTCTTGGTTGTTTTTTAGTACTGTGTTAGTTCATTATATATGCATAAATTGATATGAGAGAGCATAATATTTGTTAGTTTTGATGAGAATAAATGCTATATTTAGGATTAACTCAAAACTAAATAATGGGGACTCGTAGTGAGACTGGTGGCCTACATATCAATTTATCTATCTAGGATTAACTCAAAACTATGTTTCTGCATATCAATTTATCTATGCATAAATTGATAAGATATTGTTAGTACTGCATATGTTTTTAAAACTATGTGGCATAACAGGCTTGGTCATCCTGCTGACCAGGTTATTGATGTGATGCATAATGCGTTACAGATGACTACTAGTTCACATGTTTCACCCTGTGACATCTATCACAGAGATAAAGAAACAAGGGAACATTTCCCTTTGGCCATAAGTCATCTATTGTTGGTGATCTTATTCATCTTGACCTTTGGGGCCCTTAGGGTTGATGTGTATAAATATTTTTTGACCATTGTTAATGATTATTCCAAAGGTATTTGGGATTACCTTCTTATCAAAACAAAAGATGAGGTGTTTAATATGTTTACATCCTTTTATAATATGATGAAAACTCAGTTTAACTATAAAATCAAAATAGTCAGATCTGATAATAGAATTGAATTTGTTAATAATCATATGCATTAGCTTTTTGATCAATATGGAATAATTCATCTGACCACTTGTGCTTATACTCCTCAGAAGAATAGCATTGATGAGAGGAAACATGGATACCTTTTAAATATGGCTAGGAGTCTTATGTTTCAAGGAGGATTCGTATGAATATGTGGTCTGAGTGTATTTAACTAATGTTTATCTTATTAACAGGCTACCCTCATATGTTCTCATTGGAAAATGCCCCTTTGAAGTGATTTATGGGACTAAACCCAAGCTTTCTCACATTAGGAATTTTGGTTGTCTGTTTTATTCTACTGTCTTAAACAATTCAGATAAGTTTTCTAAAAGGTTTATTAAGTGTGACTTAATTGATTTTTCAACTGTTAGAAAAGCTTATAAACTCTATAGCCTTGATGATAGATCTATTTTCTATTTCATGGATGTTAACTTTTATGAGATTGTTTTTCCCTCTAAAATGAATACTCAACTTTTAAATGAAACCACTTCAGTTCTACATAAAGAGACACAATTAAACCACTTAAACTTTTATGATGTTTTTGATGACCAAATTCCTAAAAGACCCAATGATGAAGAGAGAGCTACACCCAAGCAACTCTAAAACTGCAAGTGTTAAGGGTGGTTCTGCAGGTTCTATGGGTGGAAAAATCATCTTTGAGTGCAATAATCAAAACAGTCATAGTGTTTTGAGTTCTACTAGTAATAATAATGATGTTGGGAATCATGTTCAAATGTTTTATTTCCCACTGAGAACAATGAGGGTGAGCAGCCTATTCCTACTAGAAAATATAGTAGATCTACTAAGATACATGTTAAGTTTAATAATTATGTTGTTAATAGAAGTTTGAGATATGGTCTAGAAAAAGTTGTTAAGTATTCTCATTTGAGTTCTGAGAATTTTTGCTTCTCTACTTCTTTAAATAAATCTCTTGAACCTAGTTCTTATTATGAAGCTTTAAAAGATAGAAACTGGGTTTATGCTATGTATGCTGAAACACCTGGACTGAAACTGATGTTTCTTTTGGAAGAAGACCTATAGGGTGTAAATGGATCTATAAATTTAAATACAAAGCTTCTGATGAGATAGAAAGATATAAAGCTTGGTTGGTTACTAAGGGTTTTAGTCAGAAATAGGGTATTGATTATGAAGATACCTTTAGTCCTGTTGTTAAAATGAACACTGTTAGATGCTTGATCAATATTGTTATTCAAAATGATTGGCCTTTATACCAAGTTGATGTGAATAATGCTTTCTTATATGATGATTTATTTGTGAAAGTTTATATGACTATGCCTCCTAGTTTTGATGGTAATAATGAGAATAGAGTTTGCAGGATTAACAAATAATTATATGGGCTTAAACAAGCTCCCAGACAATGGAATGCTAAGCTAGTTGCAGCCGTTATTGATCATGGTTTTGTGCAGAGTAAATTTGATTATTCTTTGTTTGTTAAAGGTTTGGTCAGACCTTTGTGGCAATGTTAGTGTATGTTGATGATATGATAAAAGTTTTCTGAAAAGTAAGTTTCAAATAAAAGATTTGGGTTTACTAAAATATTTTCTAGGTATTGAAGTTTTAAGAAATGATAAAGATGTTTGTTTATCTCTAAGAAAATAGTTTAGAGCTGCTTTATGAATTTGGACTTTTAGCCGCTAAACCAGTCATACTATGTTTTAAATAATTAAGAAAGTTATGAAGATAAGCATTTGTCTAAGATTTCAAATTATCAAAAACTTGTTGGCAAATTTATTTACTTGACTCATACATGACCTGATATTTCCTATTCAGTACATTGTTTAATTGAACATATGCACTCTCTTCTATCATCTCATCTTAAAATTGCTTTAAATTTGCTAAGGTATCTTAAAAGATCACCTGGTTGTAGCGTCCAGATTAGTAAAACTGGACAGTTTGGTGTTAACATTTATATAGATTTTTAATTGGCAAAGTGTCCAGTTACTAGAAAACCAGTTTCTTGGTGACTTTAATTTCATGGAAAAACAAAAAGCAAGCCACCTTATCCAGATCTTCCACTGAAGTAGAATATAGGTGTACGGCTTCTCGTACTTGTGAAGTAATTTGGATTTAATTTGGTGTAACTGGTGTGTTACCAGTTGAGATGTTTTGTGACAATGTATCTGCTTTGCAGCTTGCTACAAATCCTGTGTGTCATGAGAAGTCAAAACATTTTGAGGTTGATTTTCATTTGATAAGGAAAAAAGTTTTTGCTCGAGTAGTTAAACCAAAGGTTTGGATGTTAAGCGGCGTACTATGATGTGTGATAAGTTGAACCTGAAAGACATGTTTAGAGTTTAAAGTTTAAGGGAGGATGTTGGATAATCAAACTTTATGTCCTGGGACTAAACCTGGACAAATTATTCCAAAATCTAACTGTTTCTCTACTAGAAGACTTGTTTTGTCTTTATTTGTTTTGCAGGATTATTATTACAAGAAGGCGAGGACTAAATAGCAAAGGGCTAAGGACCAATTTGCAAAGTGGAAAAGTTGTAATATAAAAGCTAATAGAGGGTTTCTCTCATTCATTCAACAATAACTCTCTCTCTCTCTCTCTCAAAGTTGAAACCGTGAAGATTAATCCTTTGCTATTCTGATGTAATCGTTTGATTGATCACTAGTCCAGTATAGTTTGGTTGTGTAATCCTTTTTTTCCTCTAATTGTTCAGTTTTTGTTGATAGATCATAGTTTGTTGGGTTCCTTAATATCTATGTTACAATTTGTACAAATTGCATTATCCACGAACTTTATGGCCCCGAATGAAACCAAACTCTCAATAAATACTCCGTAAACAACCCGAACACCACTATTATCGACCGTCCTAGCGCCATCCAACACCTCCATAATCACATATCCATGCTTGAACACATTATTCAGCTAAGCACCTGAAAACTCAACATCCCAAACCAAATCCTAGTACAAGATCTCGAATCATTAAACTCCATAGAACTTAAAAATGCGTTGTGGTTTCTTATGATAGTGAAACCACTACTTGCGGATGGGATCACTAATGCACATAACATGTCTTTAGTCATTAACCATGTAGGGTTAACAAAAGGACTAGAACTAGAACCACCTTTGGTGTTGCAACAATTTGTGAACCATGGTGGTACCATGTTCAAGGTTTACGTAGCTGAAGAGTACATAAAGTGTGTGAAACGAAGTTCTTTGTCCTATGTTTCATTGGAAAACATGGAGAAAATGGCGTTAGAGTCGAATGGTGTTATGAGTCTTTCTCAAATATCGAGTGATGTGATCGTAGGTGGTGATGATGAATGTTTGAGTAATAATATTAGTGATAAGAAGCTTAAGATGTCATGACACGAATTTCTTGTTGAGGTCGCAAAAGGGTTGAGAGGGTCTAGGGTTGCATCTTTTTAATTTTGATATAATTAAGGATAATAAGAGCGACAGGTGTCTTGTGATCGATATAAACTAGTTATAATACCCGTGCACGCACGGGGTTTTGACATAAAAATTTTATCATGTATTTAATACCGAATATATTGTGTTAAAATGTTTTGAACTTTACATCTATTAATTTAGTATAAGTCAAATTTATTTTGCAATAACAATGCTATTAAAAATAGTCGCAACACTCTTGTATTCGGCTATTATTAAAGTTCCAAACACCCCTAAAATTAGCAATTGAAATAGTCTCAAACACCTTGAATTCAGCTATCAAGGCAGTTTCATGCACCCATCAATTCAGCTATTAAAAACAGTCCCAAACACCTTGAATTCTGCAATTAAAACGGTCACAAAAACCCTTTAATAACTATTAAGGCAGCCATTAAAACAATCCTAATCACCATGAATCTAACTATTAAGACGGTCCCAAAACCCTTTAAAAACTTATTATAATTAGTAGAAAATAACAGTCCCAAACTCCAATAACTTAAGTAAGTCCTACTTTAGTAAACCGGCTCATTCTTTTCGCAGCAGATTTTCAAGTGAAGGAGACATATTAGTTACATCTCTTTCTAGATCATCATTATCCTATATTACAACAAATTCAAAAGCAATTAACTCATCAAATACATGTGACATTTATTTTTTTGTTGCAACTTTGGAAGGTTAATGAAACACATATCAGTGCCTGAGACAAAGGCATTTATATAACGTTAACTTGGGATTATGTGAGTTATCCGTTTAAGTATATGAAAATTCAAGAGACAGCTTAATTTTAAAATTTAATAAACACATATACCATATAAGCAAATTATTATATAAAATATATGTTCTAAGTAACATTCAAAGTAAATCCGTTGTTGATGCATCAGGTGTAGTTTCGGGGGTTTTTTATGGTTCCTACTTTAGCATACTTGGTTATGAATTTGTATTCCCAGTCTCTTAATGTGTCAAGTTCAAATAAATAACGCATAAGGACCAACTGGTATATAAAACATCCTGAAAGAAACATCAATCAGCTAATACTCAAACTATTGGCACAAAATGTACACTTTTTTTCTTCATTTCTTTCAGACTTAACAACGCGCACAATACACTTTCTGCTAAAGTAATAAAAAATAGAAGGTGCAACCTATTAAAGCATATCACTCGTCAAAATGAGTAAATTAGCTTTGTATAACGTTTTTAACTAACAGACATGTTGAGATTGATGTTGATGTTATTGTTTAACTTTAACTATTAATATCATGTTTTACAAAATGTGCAAGTTTAGTAGCACATAATGTGCGTTAATGAAGTTAAAATATGCTCCGTAAAGTTTTTAATATGTTTTTATGGATATTCATATATAAATTTTAAATAACAATTTCATGAGTCGTTGTTATAAGTAGAATCACGTATATTTATTTTCATATCACAGTAACTCATAATTACCATTTGATATTTATATTGCCGTTACTAATAATTTAGCTGTATTTAATACTCAAACCCGTGTACGCATAAATTAAACTTTTAAATAGAATAACATGAGTCCTTATTTAAAAAAATTGTTTTGCTAACAACCATTAGGGTTGTCATTAACAACAAACTTTTCACATTTTATTCAAAAAATTATGCATTGTCCAAACAAAATCATCATAAATTTGTTATCACCTCCTATTATTTCTCAAACACGTTTGTAATTCATTCCATTCATTGGTTGTATAAGCGAAAAGGTGGCAAATGTTTTACTTATGTCTTAATTTTAGCATTATTTTGAAACAAAAAAAAAAGTGGAGTTTGTTGTTAACGACAACCCTTAGGGCTGTTGTTAGCATTTCTCTTAAAAAAATATTTTAATGGATGAAAGTCTAAAACTAACAATACTAAAACTAATTCGCATATCTACCAAATTTTTTAATTTTAATGGATTAAAGTCTAAAAACTAATACTAATACTCGTGTAATTTTAAACAAAGTTAATATTATAAAGTATAAAGGGTATAAAGTGTAAGGGTTTATTTAGTTTTTTCTAAAGTTATTAAAAAACATGGAAACTTGTAATTTTACACTTAGCTCTATATAATTTATTTAAAATTCAACCACCAAAGTTTTATTAATTACTCTCTCTTTTTTTAAGTTTTTGTTTTCATAAATTTGGCACTTATATTTTTATTCATTTTTTTTCTTAACTAATTTTCTTCACCAAATTTATTAAGTTTGACCAAAATCAATTTAATTTTGACTTTCTATTGACCAATCATATTGCTCGATTTTGCATACGTGACAAAATCGAGCTCTCCTATTGGTCTAATTTTTTTTTCAATGAGAAGGGATTAACAAAAACACTCCGAAATGATGTAATTCTTTTATTATATAAAAGATTACTTCCCCGAGTACGAGAAATTACCTGATCATGAATCTGTTATGACCGACTTCTTGAATATTAAGAAATCACATGACGAAAACATGACAAAGGACATCGTCAATATAGACGCACCAGACGTTTACAAGTGTGCGTGAGTATTTTTCATTGAAAATAATATAATGAAAATCTTTAGTAAAGATTAAGCTGTCATTCGACAAAAAGTTGTTACAATAATTTAAGGGTTGTGTTATATTAACCCTCTGACCCACATGTCGTCTCACTTGTCCTCCTTCTTGTCTTTCATTTTTTTTTCAGTACAATACAGTTTTTTGTCAGTTTCTATTCTGTAATTCTGACAATTTTAAGCGTTTGACTTATTAAACTTTATATTTTCTGTTCCGCATTTTAAAATTTATAGCTTTTTGATATAAACAAAATTATAAAAATACAAAAAAAATAAAAAATAAATAAAAAATAAGGAGGGAAGGGCTGGGATAAAAATATAGGGGGTCATTTTTTTTTAACGACGGGACTACTCCATAATTTAATGAATCTTTGTGTTTGCTTTTTGTATTGGGGTTTCCTGGTTAGTCATTTCATGTGTCTTGTTACACTTTTTGCGTCGGTTAATTACTTCTTGTTTCATTTCTTTTTCTAAAAGACTTCTTGTTTCATCTTGAGTGCGGCTGGGTGAAAATATGTTAGATTCCTTCGAATATAATCTTTTTAATATGTTTGGACCAATACAATGAGTGCATTCATAACATTGCTGTCTTATCAAATTTGAAAAGAACAATCGATAAGCAAAATTACGTGTTTAAGTGAACTTCGCTACCAAAAATAAAGGACATATATTAACATTACGAGCATATTAAAAAGATTATTTTTGCAAATTGTTGAAATAAATAAAAAGATACGTAGTACTCCATTTTAGTGTTCAATCCTGGAATGAGCAAGTGGCATGAAATGTTTCTGTGTACTGTTTACGAGCAAAGTATCCTTATTGTAACCCGTTTCTTCCATTTTTGCTTTCAACTCATCCTTATTTACTTGCTAGACGAACTAATACAAATGGACTTGTGTTTTAAATACATTTTTATTGGTATACTTTTTATCAAGCATATGACACGAAATTAAATAATTAAAATCAAAGTAGGAAAGAAAAAACTTTAAAAAATCATAAATGAACTTATATTTTAGTACTAAGAGCATCTACAATGGGGTGGTTTTTAAAAGACTTTTTACTATTTAAAAAAGCTTTTAGTATGTTTTTTAACATTGGAGCAAAGACTTGGTTCATGACTTTTTAAGAATGACTTTTGCAGTAGAAAGCTTTTGACAACAAAAATGAAAAGCTATTGAACTAAACATTTATTGTGAAACAAAATATATAATTAAAAACCCATTCATTAAATGCAACAAGTACAAAAAGTAAATGCAAAAAGCTATGAATGGTTTTTGCCATTGCATATGCTCTAAGGGAGTAGTAAAATGGCTACATCACACATTACGGCGCCTCTTACCCAAAAAAATTCAAAATGAATATTAAACTTAAATTACTTCTGCCGCTACGCATGACAACCAAATTACTCGTTAGTAACAACTCTCAATTACTTTGTGGACCCATCACTAGTGATACAAATTGGTCTTGTATGCATTTTAAAGTACTTTTAATTAACAATCCAGTTTTTAATCAAATATTTCAGTTTATACTTAGGTTTCAACACCCTAACAAAAGTAATATGCTTTTCAGTAAATCTTGCCGAAATAACACATTGGTAAACTAACATGCAAGTAACAAACGGGAATAAAGATTTGTGGGCAACATCTCTCAAAAACGTACAACAATCCAATCTACACGACAAATTCCCAACTTTTATTCTGAACGAATAAATACGAAAAGAAGATCAAGCAACAAATGTACACTCAAACAACAGCTGGTTTCTTGGTCTTGACGATGTCTTTTGTCATCTTTTCTTCATGTGATTTCTGTATATTCAAGAAGAAATCAGTCATTACTGATTCAAAATCATGTAACTTTTCGAAACCAGGGAAATAATTTATATCGATCACTAGATAGTCATCAGTTGTATCATCCTTAATCATATCGAAGTTAAAAAGATGCAACCCTAGACCCTCTCTAAGCCCTTTCGCGACCTCATCAAGAAACTCGGGCTCAGGCATCTTAAGCTTCTCATCAACAATATCGTTCGCGACCACAGTCCCCGATATCTGATGAAAACTCATAACCCCGTTGGATTCTAGTGGCATTTTCTCCATGGTTTCTTTTGATACATCGGGTAACGAACTCCTTTCCACACATGTTACGTAGCCACCTGCTACATAAACCTTGAACATAATCCCACCATGGTTAACAAATTGTTGTAACACCATAGGTGGTTCTAGTTTTAGCCCTTTTGTTAACCCTTCATGGTTAAAAACTAATGACATGTCATGTGCGGTTGTTGTCCCATCTGCTTGGAGCGATTTTGCAATCATTGGGAAACTTAAGTTGTTGGCTGCTTTTAAAGACTCGGAATCTTGAATAAGAAGTTGGTTTGGGATGTTGAGATTAGGGATGTTGAGTTGAGAGACAGGTTCGAGCATTGAGATGCGATTATGGAGGCGTTGGATAGCTGAGGGACGGTCTATTATGGTGGCGTTCGGGTTGTGGGTGGAGTATTCATCAAGGTTAAGGTTCCATTCGTCACCATAATGTTTGTGTATTATGCAGTCGAATGGACCTTGTTCATTTAGTGGCTTTGAGACATCTATAGGGATGAAATCAATGCCTTGTTCTTTTGCATAGTTGATGAATGATGGCACCATGAAGGCTTCGATTTTGCGTGGAGGTAAAGCATAACCTACTCGAAAAATACTACTTTCTGGTTGAAATTTTGTCATTTTGTTAGCTTTTTTTTTTTTTTTTTTGGATGCCAAAAGATAGAGAAAGAGATGTGCTTTCTTTGACGAAATCAATATGATTTATAGTCGAAAGATTCATATTTAAATATTGAAAAGGGGCATATTCTACTAAATTTAAGAGATATTAGCAAAGATCGCAAATTACAATGAACATATTCTAGCCGTTTATTTTTTCATCAAAACAAAATAAAACTCATTTTCAACATTTTTATTAAAGTATACCATCACGATGATAATTTTTTATCTTTCACTAGCCGGTCACTTCAATATATTTTCAATGAACTTTTTCTTCAATTTTCTTTTTTACTAAAATTTATGCTCTAAAAAATCACATTAGATTTGTTCTTTTAAAAATTACGTGTGGTTTCACAAATCACATATGATTTTCATCACATGTGATTTTTGAAATAACAAATTAACTCAAATTTTAAAATCGCATATGATTTTTAAGGGCATAAATTTCAATGGTCAAATAATAATAATAATAATAATAATATCCTCGAAAAAAAATTCGCCAAAAGTATATGCAAGTGACCCTCTAAACAAAGATGATTTAATTTTCGTCCTAATGGTATGAATTTTTTTGTGTAACCATTAGCTGTTTTGAAATTTAATTTTTAAAAAGGACCAAACTAGGTTTTTTCTTTTTCGATGAGAAAATAAATAGTTGAATTTTTTTTTATCGGATCTTCGATCATAGAATTTGTGGTCAAGTAAAACTTTTGTGTGCGCTCGTTTGAATAGAACAAAGGAATATTGGCCCAAAGTATTTATATCTTTTTTAGGAACCAAACTAGATACGAATGGTATTAGATTATAGGTTTTGCATGCGAATATTTCTTCGCTCAGCATCTATATAGAATATATAGAACAAGGTTTTGTCAACTAATCTCCTCTTCAAAAATCCTCTAAATTCGACATGTGGCATTTCCACTATCTGACGGTCCTGGATGCTTTGACTTCTAAAAAAGTCAAAACAATTAATTCTGAGGCGGAATACCGATTGGGACCTGGCATTTGATGCCAATACTAAAAAAAAAAAAAAAAAAAAAAAAAAAAAAAACTCACGCTCATCTATCTTTCAAAACAAACATCATTTGTTACAATTGAAAGGAAAAACACATACACATCTCTCTCATTCATCCCCTTTTCAACCGTAAACCCTACTAAAAGACACCTAAAATCAAAACCGGATCTCATATCTTGAAAATCGTTACCCCAAAATTATAACCCTAAATTCAATCAATCATCATAGCATCGGATCAATCTGAAACGAAAGTCAACCATCACGTAAATCATCATTTTAATCGCAATACGAAAAAATCATGAAACCTAATTGGGTATTAATCAATAATTATGTCTTGGGATTAGAATGGAGCATGTTCCTGTTGATTAGGTCGTTCGATTATTGACTGGAATTTATTCCGGCGACCTTATTGAGGTTATTAATTTTTTTAATATTTATTAATTGTCTTAATTACAAGTTTTTATTTTAACCTGATATGATAACAGTTACATGTTCATGTTTTTTTAATTTTTTAATTTTATTTTTTATTATGATTATTTTAACTTGGTATGTTTAATCTGTTATCAATTACATATTCATGCTTCTTTGATGATGATGATGTTCCGGTCAATAACTGAAAACTGGATCATTTGAAAACTGGATATCATTTACAATCAGGTGTTTCATGAAGAGGTCACCAAATGTTTGATGAGACGTCTAAGATATAGGATATTAAGGAAGAGATAAATGCTTAATACCTTAATATATAAGTATTTCTTTGGTTGTGTAAGATTGCATAATAGGTGATATTGATTATTAATAATGAGATAGAAGGTGTTTGGGATTGGTTAGCTAAACTAATCTGGTAAATTTAAACTGAAATCAGTAGTTTTGAGTGTTTCGCCTTTGGTAAAATTAGTGTAAATAAGCGGCTCAAATTTAACAGGTTGGTGCTTGCTTATATTTTCAAGCAGAAAATTTTCTTAGATTGATAACAATGAAGAAGCGAGTAATTTTAAGAACTTAAGGAATTCATTATATTGTAGAAGCTTGCGATATGTAATGATTTTAAATTTAATAAGGCTAGAGATACTTTTTAATTTTTTAGGATAATGGTGAAGCTAAACACGGTGAAGATTGGAGTTGCAACAAGGATTGAGCTACATAATCAGATGATGTCATGGAATATGAAAAGGAGTTTACAGTAAAATCTCTACATGGACCAACACCGGCGCGTGGAGTAGATGTTGTAAGGATACTTTTATGCTCACCCTTCCATAATGCATGATTGTGACTAAGATTAAATACACGTTTGAGATATCACAAGCATACTCAACTTGAAAAGGAAAAAACATACCACTACCATAATCATACGTTTGAAATTATTCAATCTAAAGTATAACATTTATTTCGATGGGCGCTTCATATATAACCTCAATTGTATTAGATTTTATGTTAATAATGTATATCTAGAATAAACATGTTCCCAGATTGACCTATAGTCCTTTATAATAGATAAGAATCCACATAGTTTTACATATATTGCTTCTGAAGGTATTTGAGCAATATATTGAAAACTTAATTTAGATTTAAACCATAAACTGTATTAATGAGGATAATAATTTACCACATGTGTATTCACAGTTGCTTTAGTTGTTGCATCTAAGCAGTTTCTTTCTTTTGTAGTCTCAATATGTTTTTGTGTGCTTTTGAATTATGTGCGACTAACTGCTGGAAAAACCCTTTCAGGCTCATGATCAGAGAACCAGCCGTAACTAGAAAGAATGAAAGGTAAAGTTAAGCAATATTTTATGAGTACTAAAGGTGGCAAGATGAGTGGGTTGTGCGGATTGATTAAAAGGTCAAAACAGGTTCACGTAGAAACGGGCACCTTTATTACAGGTCAAAACACGCTGCATTCGCGGTTGTTGGTTCAGGATCTATAGAAGCTTGGTCCATCATGATCTGTGATATGAATAGCTCTGACACGCAAATCTTAAGAGTCCTAAATGGTGATTTCTGAATATCAAAAGGAGAGTATTATTTTGCAGCAGTCTTCTTATGAAAGAAAACTTTCATCTTCATGTTGGCTTCGTTACTATCATCAACTGCTGTGTGACGATCATGATCATCTTGATGTTGTTTAAAAGAAGTTAAGGATGCAAGGTATACATCTTCACCTCTTTAATTTATACTTGTGTTTGTCAAGCAGCAAATTGATTATTACATTAAATATAATCTTTCATTGTTTTTTATGTTTACTTAGTTTGGTACACATTAGTATATCAAGAATGTTTTGTTGTTAAATATTTTTAATTGTGAAGAGCCATGGTGACAGTAACTTTTATGTTTGTAATGTAACAGGTCATTGGATATCACACAATTGTGTGATTTAGTTTTATATTAATCATGAGGCTTCAAAGGTACGTATTATTTTACGTTGCACTATATTCACTATGATCAAACCTGTATGAATATGTTACTCCGTATAAGATAAGAAGATACTGTCATGTAGTCTTGCTGACACACTGATTGATGTACGCTATAAATTGATGGTTGTGCTTATGACACTTAAGCAAATCTATTCCGACTATATATTCTTATGTTTATCTTTAGATACATAAGTAGTGGTTAGTTAGTTACAAGAGTGTATTCTTATTAACTAACAAAGATGACATTATGAATTGTAAGAGTGGATCTATTGTTTGATCAGCAAAGGCTTCATTTGTTTGTCAGAAGAAACTTAGCAAGTTGGGCACTGCACCATCCGATTTACGATCCTTTGGGACCGTATGCATTGCGGATGACTCCGATAGATCTATTTTGTTCCCTGGTAGCACTCCATCAGAATAGATCGATGGAAGGTTCGATAGAATCATAAATTCTACATTAACATAAAATAAAACATGCATGTAAAGTTTCCACTTTTGTGTCACTTTGTGGTACTAATGATTTAGTATCGTATGTTAACTTGCAGTCTGCCCGGTGACTTGGGTTTTGACCCTCTTGGTCTAGGTAAGCATGATCTTTGTCACAGTTTTTAATACTTACTATCATTATTTTACATATAGATTACATTAGGAGCCATATTTGCATGTTTTGTATAAGCGGCAAAAAGAGCGAGATCATATTTATACATATAGCTATAGCTATATTGAAAATAAACTTTATATTTATACTAAAACGTTAAGGAGTTCTGTTAGTTACAAAGACTAAATTGCTACCATTTTATGATATAAAAGTAACGAGTGTTCATATCTGAATTTTATAATTCTAATCGTATAGATTTTGTAATCACAAGTAATACATAATCACTTAAAAAGTTTGTACAAAAAATATTGTGTCCCTGGTAGTCCAACTCGGCCCACACATTAACATTACCCCTTTCTGACAAGACCTATTTTGTACACAGTTGCTTTAGTTGTTGCATCTAAGCAGTTTCTTTCTTTGTAGTCTCAATATGTTTTTGTGTGCTTTTGAATTCTGTGCGACTAACTGCTGGAAAAACCCTTTCAGGCTCATGTTGGACTATCAGGGATAGGTCTTGTCAGAGAACCAGCCGTAACTAGAAAGAATGAAAGGTAAAGTTAAAAAATATTTCATGTTATTGGAAAAACCCTTTCAGACCGGGTTACCCATCCCGCCCGTTTTTCCACCTTTATTTGGTAATTTAAACTGTTACATCATGCTATCTTAATTATTCCTCCTTACATTTTGTAGAGGTTTGTGTGCGGTTGGGTCGAAGGCATTTCAATCACTTGCTAAAAATATGGATTTCAGGTAACCTGTATGAGTTATCAATTCAAACTGATGTGGCAGATGACATGTTATTGAATTTGATCATGTTGACTTTTTCAACTTGGCTGAGGCTAAAGAATATTTTTACTTACTGAATTATATATAGGTTAGTTACCCTTTTCAATGGGTGAAAATGATAATAAGAGCTTATGATTTTATATCTTTGTTTTCATTCTTTTTCAGGTGCCATATTGTGCATTACGAAGGTCAGGGAGGGCCTGTACAGCCGAGTTCAAAGATAACAGCAAACGTATTGGCGTTATGTGGAATAGCAATTGGAAACATGAGAGGCCATTCATAGATTATGGAATAGGTAAGTATTTTAGTTGACTTTGCAATGTTAATATTTTTTTTGGAGAGATTAGAAAATTTGGTGACATTAGTTGTAATAAACACACACGGATTGACATTGAGGTGATGTCTTGGAATTTTCGTAACGAAAGTGTTTGTATGGTTCTTAATGCAAATGAATGACATTGTTTCATTTTCATTTAATAGTATAATGTTACTATCAAGTAATGGGAACCGATAGTACAATATGCTATCCAAATATGTATTTTTTTTTTCGGTATGCAATATGATGCCGAGATTCTATCTTATATGCAATTAATAACGTACTAAATGAATTAGAATACAAAGTTTGTTGCAATTTACATTGTTAATCTATTATAAAATCATTTGTACTATCTTTTTTTATTCTTTCAAAAAACATCTTAAAACTAGCCGGCCATCGGCCGGGCCTGAAAGCTAGTATCTTAATATGTAATTGATGAATATAAAATTTCTTATTAAATCAAAAATTGTATTCAGCGAACATTAATCAAAATCTAAAACTATTTTAATTAAATATAAATTTGATATTAATTAGCTTGAACCTTTCATATATAAAAAGCTAAACATGTGTGCAAGTAGTAAAGCTCGTTTTATTTGAATGTATCGCTTCTTGTGAGTTGTGTCTCTTTGGAAATATACTTTGCTTTTAAAAAAAGAAAGGTCATTCTCGGTAATTAAGAAAACAAAACACAGAAAAAAAATGTAACTAATGGTTTAAATATTCAACTTTGAGTAATTTATGTTTTACTCATTTAACTTTGTTATTTTACCTTTAACTTTGTTCGAGTACTTGATTAAATCACTTAACATCTTCTCGCAACATTTTTATTATGTTGAAACTCAAGTTTTAATGACCATTTAATTAGAACACGTAACTTTTATATGAAGGTTTAATTACACCCTTAAATATTTTTAGCAAGGTTTTTATTACTAACTTTACGTGTTATCAATTTGACTGAAAATCGGTGTTTATAAAACAGCAAACCTAAATAACCAAACCAGTCCACTTGTTCCGACTTCGAAAAAATGGATAACTAAAAGAGGTAATTCTCTGTGTGCTCCGGTCGCTCAAAGTCTATATCTTTTCTAGACTAAAAAATTGACTTCTCAAAATACCGCAGGAGACTGAGCGACATGGGCGACTTATCCCTCACCCCCTTTAAATGTAGACAAGTGTCCCATGTAGCGAGAAAAGTAATAACCGCCACGGCAGATAGTTTTTCTAACTGGCATAACCGTTTACGTATGGTACGTAATCTTTGGTTTGGGGTGATAGAGTATGTTCGGTTTTTGGTAAGGACCCCAAGATAAGAAATGTTTATCTTAAGTCGAGGTAACACTCACATAGGACTATTAGTATGTGTTGTGGTGTGTAGAATGGAGAAGATTGATTAGCTTCACCTTGATGCATTTCACGGAAATGAACCAATATTTATGGAGATGCATTTATAATTTTGTGACACCATGAATGCTATCTAATGGTTTAGGATGGTCCACGTAGTGGACATCCAAAGGAGGAGTCAAGAATGACAGGTGGTGTCACATCCTTGGTGTTACAACCCAAAAACGACTTTAGATTTTTTTTTTTTTTTTTTTTTTTTTTTTGAAAATACCCACATTTTTGCTATTACAAACAAACTACTTAGACTTGAGGACACACGCTAATATAAATGATATAAACAAACTCAAAGGTATTTATAAGAACGGTATACCAAAACTCAAAAATTAAACCTTCATATAAAGTTACGTGTTATAATTATTTGAACGTCTTACTAAACGCAACCATAGAGTGCACAATTGCTTTTTCTCGTTGTATTTATTGCGTGAATTGCATCTTGTAGATCCTGGAAGGCTTAATACACTTTAAGGTTTTTAGGGGAGACTTATACGTTCATAAAGTTGGGGACTTCGGCACCTCCCCACAACCAATATTAAGGAATACAACGCTTCAATTAAAACAAGGACGTGGCAATTCGACAAATCAATAGGAGATAACTATGGAGTAAGAAAATCTAAGTAAACACGTTTTCCACATTATAAGAGTTATCACTTTTATTTTCATGTCATTAGTTTAATTATTAGATTAGGTTTAATTAGTTAGTAGTTAAACCATCCACTCTTCAAACCATGAGATTTTAATTTTTTTTTAATAAAATATAAAAAGATAAAAAGATTCATCATTCACCTTTAGACTTATCTCGACATACACTTCGGCCTTCACATACACTTCGGTCTTCACATACACTATTCCCCTAGAGAACGATCAATCCCCCGTGTCTTGCTTATAATACACTACAATGGTTAGGTACACTGCCTAGGAGGATTGTAAAACTTCTTGTAAAGTCTTACAACCGCCACATCAAGTTTTTGGCACTGCTGTCGGGGAATAGTATATAGGTTTCGATTTCTATCTCGTTTATGTCTACTCATTAGATTCCTATCAAGTGAGATTTTTATTTTCTTTTTATTAGTTTTCTTGTAGTCTTAATGTCTTTTCTCCATGTGTTTGTTCGTAGAAATTTTCAATTACATGTTTCGGCCCCCATTATGGAGGACGCGAACCCACCAAACCTTTCACCCGACCATCACTTTGGTAATGATTTTGAAATTGATGAATCTGACCATGACACTGACCATGAATTGCCCTTTTTATTTCTCGGATTCTGATGAGGATTTAGGTGATAGAGAAGTTATTGATGATATTAGACAAGAGGATGAAGTAGATCCTCTTAAATATGCTGACCCTAGGATAAGGATTGAGAAAAATAGCCTATTTAATTTGCAATTTCCTTGTAATTGGATTTGGAAGTATTGATGATTTTATACACACGTTTTTATACACATATTTATAGACATATTTTTATACACGGTTTTAAACACATATTTTTATACACATGTATATAATGTGAATAAAAACGTGTGTATAAAAATGTGTGTATGAAAACGTATTGATGAGGCGAAAAATGATCCGTTTTTAGGGGGTCATTTAAGCCCGAATCCGAATTTATTTGATCAAATATTGCCCTAAATCGTTCCTTTTGTGATTTTAGGTGTTTGGAGAGTGAATTCTGGAAAAGAAGCCATTTTGGACGTTTTTGGAGCATAAAAGTGAAGAAAACGGCAAAGTACCAAATTTCCATGCTGAAGATACAAGGTGACGACGTCAAGAGTAATATCTTGACGGCGTCAGACATGAAGATTAAAATACCGAAGGTGGTGACGGCGTCAAACGCTTTCATGACGGCGTCAAAGTGGCAAGAATAAAATACCGTGGTCGGTGACGGCGTCACATAGGCCGTCATAAGTAGATCAAGGCCGTCCGAGGAAGTATATGGCGGCGAGGTGACGGCGTCACATGTAACTCTTGACGCCGTCAGCCTACTTTTCCTATATATAGTTTTCTAGTTTTTTCATTAAAGAGAGAGAAGTTTTGGTGAAACCCTAAAGACGAATTTGGTGCCTCTTTTACAGGTTTTTCAAGGGTTCCAAACCCTTGATACCTTGCATTGTAATTGAGATAAGTGTTCTTCTAATTCAATCAATATGTCTATGTGTTGGTTGTTTATCTCTTGTTCTTGTCTCAATTCAATTATGCTAGGCTAGATCTCTCTTGTGTTTGCTTAGATCTAATGAAACCTAGATGTTGATTATGTGTTGATTACTTGTTTATTCTTGTTCTTGGATGAATGATTTATATGTTAGGCTTAAGAAAACTGGCAGATCTCCAAATGGTAACATGCTTGAACGTCTTAAGAAACATGAACCGAGGCGTACTAGGTCTTTATTGGTTGTATTTAATGCATGAGCCACTGTTTACAATCCCTATAGTTGTGCTGGGTCATGGTGTAGGAGGAGATAAGAGCTCATAGGGTTGGGGAGTTATGTATGCCACCCCACGAATGATATTAAGGAATACAATCCGTCATCCATACAAGTATAACAAGTAATTAACATGTAAAAGATATCTAGGGAGTAGTGAAGTCTAAGTAAACACAATTTCTCCAATTACTGCTCACAACCTTAGTATAATTTAGTTTAATTTCATTTTCAGTATTTTATTTTGAATATATCTTAGCTTTGGGTTAGTTGAATAGCAACTAATTCCGCCCACTCCTTCAAAACCCGAGATTTTAATTGCTTTCTAAAAAATATAAAAATACAAAAATAATCATCCCTCACCTCTAGAACTATTAATTAGGTTTTCTAATCCTAGCGACACTATTCCTAAGCTGAACGATCAATCCCCCGGTACTTGTCACTATACTATACTACAACGATCAGGTACACTGCCTGGTGGGGGTTGTAAGCTTCTCGAGATCCCTCGAGAGGTAAAGCAAGGTGCGATTCCCACGCATCACGTATATAAAAATGTATATAAAAACATGTATAAATTTTAAAGATATCTAGAAAAAAAAATTATAAGACAACCATTTTTTTTTTTTTTAATTTTTTTAGGATATTTTTTTAGTTAAGTATAAACGGTCATTAGTTTAAAAGACTAATGGTGCAAATGTTTGTTGCAAGCGGTCGTTAGCTAACGGAAAAAAAAACGATAGTTAGTCTCAGGGACCAAAACCGTCAAGGGTTGCAACCACAGGGTCTGGATCCGTTAAAGAAAGTTTAAAGACTAAAACCATAAAACTCGACAAACCATAGGACCATTTATGAAATTAACTCTACTTTTAATTAGCAATCAAGTTTTTAATCAAATATTTCAGTTTATACTTAAGTTTCAACACCCCTAACAAAAGTAACATGCTTTTCAGTAAATCTTGCCGAAATAACACATTGGTAAACTAACATGCAAGTAACAATTAACAAACGGGGAATAAAGATTTGTGGGCAACAACATCTCTCAAAAACGTACAACAATCCAATCTACACGACAAATTCCCAACTTTTATTCTGAACGAATTAATACGAAAAGAAAATCAGCTGACTTCCACCACTATGTAAATTCATTTCAATGGTAAATTACAAACAACAAATATACACTCAAACATCAGCTGGTTTCTTGGTCTTGACGATGTCATTTGTCATCTTTTCTTCATGTGATTTCTGTATATTCAAGAAGAAATCAGTCATTACTGATTCAAAATCATGTAACTTTTCGAAACCAGGGAAATAATTTATATCGATCACTAGATAGTCATCACTCGTATCATCCTTAATCATATCGAAGTTAAAAAGATGCAACCCTAGACCCTCTCTAAGCCCTTTCGCAACCTCATCAAGAAACTCGGGCTCAGGCATCTTAAGCTTCTCATCAACAATATCGTTCGCGACCACAGTACCCGATATCTGATGAAAACTCATAACCCCGTTGGATTCTAGTGCCATTTTCTCCATGGTTTCTTTTGATACATCGGGTAACGAACTCCTTTCCACACATGTTACGTAGCCACCCACTACATAAACCTTGAACATAATCCCACCATGGTTAACAAATTGTTGTAACACCATAGGTGGTTCTAGTTTTAGCCCTTTCGTTAACCCTTCATGGTTAAAAACTAATGACATGTCATGTGCGGTTGTTGTCCCATCAGCTTGGAGCGATTTTGCAATCATTGGGAAACTTAAGTTGTTGGCTGCTTTTAAAGACTCGGAATCTTGAATAAGAAGTTGGTTTGGGATGTTGAGATTAGGGATGTTGAGTTGAGAGACAGGTTCGAGCATTGAGATGCGATTATGGAGGCGTTGGATAGCTGAGGGACGGTCTATTATGGTGGCGTTCGGGTTGTGGGTGGAGTATGCATCAAGGTTAAGGTTCCATTCGTCACCATAATGTTTGTGTATTATGCAGTCGAATGGACCTTGTTCATTTAGTGGCTTTGAGACATCTATAGGGATGAAATCAATGCCTTGTTCTTTTGCATAGTTGATGAATGATGGCACCATGAAGGCTTCGATTTTGCGTGGAGGTAAAGCATAACCTACTCGAAAAATACTACTTTCTGGTTGAAATTTTGTCATTTTGTAAGTTTATTTTCGGATGCCAAGAGATAAGAGAAAGAGGTGTGCTTTCTTTGATGAAATCAAATATGATTTATAGTCGAAAGATTCATATTTAAAGGGCATACTCTACTAAATTTAAGAGATATTAGCAAAGATCACAAATGAACATATTCTAGCCGTTTATATTTTCAACCAAACAAAACAAAACTCATTTTCTAACATTTTAAAAAACTCATTTTCAACATTTTTATTAAATTACACCATCGCAACGATAACTTTTTTATCTTTCAGTAGACGTGTACTTCGATATATTTTCGAAGAACTTTTTCTTCAAGTTTCTTTTTTACAAAAATTTACGCTCTAAAAATCACATTAGATTTGTTCTTTTAAAAATTACGTGTGATTTTGCAAATCACATATGATTTTCATCACATGTGATTTTTGAAATAACAAATTAACACAAATTTTAAAATCACATGATATTTAAGGGCATAAATTTCGAAACTCACAAAAAAAACTTGAAAAAAAAGTTTACCAAAAATATATGTAAGTGTTCCTCTATATAAATATGATTTAATTTTTATTGTGATAGTATAATTTTTTTCGCGTAACAATTAGCTGTTTTGAAATTTAATTTTTAAAAAGAATGACAAACTAGGTTTTTTCTTTTTTGATGAGGAAATAAATAGTTGAACTTTTTTTTATCGGATCTTCAAAGAATTTGTGGTCAATAGAACAAAGGAATATTGGCCCAAAGTATTTATATATTTTTTAGGAACCAAACTAGATACGCATGGTATTATAGATTATAGGTTTTGCGAATATATCCCCACTCGGCATATCTTAATAAGTAATGAATGAAGATAAAATTTCTTATTAAATCAAAAATTACGTGAACATTAATCAAACTCTAAAATTACTTTGATTAAATAAAAATTTGATAGAGGAGAGTTATTTTACATACTAAAATTTTTTCACCTAAGACTCGTCATCGTGACCGTTTCCTTTTCATTATCCATAACATGCATTATTCGGGAAAGTCTAGCAAATTCACCTATTATCTTATCATCAATCATTGCAAAAACCGGTGCATGAGTTATTAATGAGTTTCCGTTTCGTCGTAGATATTCAAAATACAACTGATCTGAGTTCGTTTGAGGTTCATTTGTTGTGAAGTGGAATTATTGTTAATGAGTAATGAACTAATGATTATAAAAACAACAATCCCAACTCAAGCTCATGAGGTGCAATTTGAATTCTTAACATGCTTTTCGAATCGTGGACCACTGAACCACATGCCCCAATATACTTATGCCTTACTTTTCGGATGGCAAACGATTGATACTTTAGATCTAAAATAGATATTGGGTCAAACATCATATGTTTCTCTCTAACTTGGATTGCAAACGAACCTTCGGTTAAAATCGCTATGGTGCGGTTAAGCCGTTCACATCTTGAGCATTAATAAGTAATAATAGACTGGTAACTTTTTAGGTACACAATAACGGAACCATGGTGGTCCTATGGGTCACAGGACATCATAAAATTATGCGGTGTAGTGTTAATATTTGAATTAAAAAAAAAAAAAAAAAAAAAAAAAAAAAAAAAAAAAAAAAACTCAATTTTCTGTAAATTCACCTTGTTATAAAAAATATGTTTCTAGCTTATATAATTTTTTATATATTTACTTGGTAAACTTGTCTCCTGGCTCCGTCTCTTTAGTTACGTATTTTTCTACTAAAGAATAAATATACACGTATAACAAAACGCGTTAATTGCATCAAATGTAAAAGGTTATAGTATCCACATGAAGGATGTCGATGTCTTTCAGGAGTTGAATGCTGAATGAGTGAATGACAAATTGACAATGATAGAATCTAATTCCGTAACCAAATGGTGTAATATAGCTATCCGATCCATAATTGATTGATTCCTTTTTCCGCGTCAAATGTAACCGTGTATACAAACTGTAATCTACACGAAAGAACCACCATCGTTGTTTTTTTTTTTTTTTTTTTTTTTTTTTTTGAACGGCAAACCACCATCGTTGTTACAATTACTAGTGGTGATATTATGTCATGAGTACGCAATAAACTGATCAAGAAGTACATAAAAAACAAAATTTGAATATATTTGAAAATTAATGTATTAGGAGCTATAATCAAAAGAATGATAAAACCGAAAGATGATCTATGTACTAGGGAGACTTTCTTGCGAGAAATGAGAGAACCATAAAAAATATACATGCACGTCTTTTAAAATAAAATAAAGATACATGCATATCATCAATAATCGTAAGTATCCACCAATATTCTTTAGTATCATCATGAACTCATCCTCTTTTTTCACAAAAACATTACACACGACCGTAATATTGTCAATTCACGCCTTATAAGAACATACATGCACACCTTCAAAGAAAAATTTTGTATTTCCAATTTGTTATCAAATTCTTTAGAACAACTATGTTTTTTTAAACATGTATGTTGTTTTTAGAACATATGTGCAAAAATACAATTATTGAATGCATGCATTTATATTTTTTATGGTTCTCTCAGTTCTCGCAAATAAGATGGTTCTCGCAATAAAGTCTCACCTATGTACTATCCTTGATAATTATCTTTTTAAGATAAACGTTTTACTATACATAATTCATGACAATAACTTTACGAATGATGATAGTTTTAAGTTGGAATAACTTTAAGCAATAAAAAACTATTACATATTGTCGAAGTAATTTATAATGCAAACTTGTTTCTCATTTGATAAGTGATAGTTACAACTTACAACTGAACAACTTTCAAACGGCTCCACATGTGATTCCCGCACTTTGAATGATTTCTGTGTTTGCAAGTCTAGTCTAAAATATGCCAAACGCTTCTATTTTGATCCGTTCATGTCAATTTCTCTCATAAATATTGTAAGGTATATATAGTTAATATGATTTTAAAGAAGTTAATGCCAAATAAGTTATAAACTAATACTCCAAGTTACATTTCGATAAAAATATCAAGACTATATTAGCATATTGATTGATTAGAATTAAAATAAATATGCTCTCTTGATTATATATAATAGTAATAAACTAATAATTTGATCGGTTCACATATACAACTTGACCACAATCTGAATGAATTTTTAATGTCTCCAACTTCCACCAAAAGAACATACTTCCAACTTGTTTATAACAAGTTTTGGTGCCCGCACTTCGCAGCGGGTTACAAAAGAATACGCAATTTTAAGAAAACATAACTTATAGCTTTTGTATTAAAAATGTTTATAAATACTTGCGAAAAAGTCACATAATAAAATTTATATTCATCACAATTTTTTTACAAGAAAGATACATCAATTTTTTTTTTTTTTTTTTTTAATTTAACATCTATACAAATTGGTTACTTCAACTTTAACTCAATAGACGCTATATAAATATAGCTTATTAACTAAGAGCATCTCCAATCGAAAAGCTAACAATAGCTTTTTACAAGTCTAAAAAGCTTTTTAGAAGCGTTTGTTTGCATTGCATTAAAAGTTTTTTATAAAAGTTTGATAAATTTCAAGTCATTCTTTAAATTCTTAGTCATTGTAGTATAAATTAAATGCATTAAACACATCAAGTCTTTAAAGACTTGATGTATTGTAGATGCTAGAACATCGTCGTCAACCAACATCCACTACCTCATTGAAATTTGGTGTACTTTTAGTTTGCTATTATATAAAAGAGCACATAAAGATGTCATCACAGTCTACAAAGTACACGTAATATGTAAAATTAATTTTTATGCGAAAACTTTATTAACACAACACATGAATAAAAATCATACTAGACCATTTAAACAAAATCATACCAGACTTACTTTATTCCATGTCGATAGCAAGGTTAAATAACAACAGCAGATTAAGACAAACAAATTGACCATATTTGTATCAGTAATATTAACTAATAACATGGCGATATGCAGCATATCCTGATTACGTAGACACCAACCCGGTTCACCTAATCAACATCTGCATACTCCGTGAATATCTATTTAAAATAAGTCAGCATCATGAAACGCGTTCAGCCAGGCATATCCATTAGCCCCAATCAAAGTACACTTAGAATGTTCATAAAATGCAATCGACAATACCTAGGGGGTGGGTTATTTGGATTAGCTTATTGGGATAATTCTATATTTACTCAACTTAAATATCAAAATTTCATGTTTACCCAAAACACGAGTTTTTAGTGCATAAGTACAATGCTTTTAAAGCATATGTTGGGGAAATATGAAATTATGGTGTTTAAGTAGGATATATATGGAATTGCCCCTAGCTTATTTTGCCGACACTTAGGGGCTTACGAGCTTATTTTGTCGGTTATTAAGTTGAGCTTATGGCTTATTAAGCCATAAGCTGAAGTTCATAAGTAAAAAAAAAGTAAGCTTACGAGCTTCTAAAAAAATTAAATAAGACCTTATGCCAGTCAAATAAGCTAATCCAAACACCCCATTAACTACTCAACAACCAATCACCTGAACAATATTGGTGATGTTGAATAGATACACAGCATTGCATAACAATATATATTTAAACATTAACACAGCCAAACAAAACTTCTATTTCTGTGTTTGCAATATACATTTGGATTAGGATAATCACATAAGATACATATCCATCACTAATGATACCCGTCTTTACAATAAGTCCAAAACAGCTTCATTCCAAAATTATTTAAGCAGTCTGCATAAACCAAAAACAATTAATCATTCACAATCGCTGATTTTAAACAAATTTACTCTAGCACAAAACTGGATCAGCTTCAAAAATTATAACACAAACTAAAAAATAACAAGACGAAACTAAACGATAACATCGATATTAGTTCTCAATTAACCTTCAATTACATAATATAACAAAAACAACCTACACATATGTTAGCCTTAAAGTAATGTTATATTCGGGAATAGCATCTCCTTCTATGTACAAGGACTAGTTTAGACAATAGTGCTAAGTTAGGCTTGTATTCTTGTATAAATACCCCTCCTAGTCTCAACTAGGAGGGTTGGATGTCTCATTGTATTTCAAGGTGTGTGTGGTTTCCTTCTTTCTCTCTCTAGAAAACACACACACCTTCCCCTTTCTTGAAGCTAATAATATACCATGTTTACTCTTTATTTCGAGCATCCCCGACCTTCTGAAGGTGTTTCTTGGTCATAACAAGTGGCATCAGAGCTAACCGGGGGCGAATCGTGGTGTTTTTGGGTGAAAAAATCGTGTTTTTGGGTGAAAAATCGGATCTGGTACTGTTCATCAAAATTTTGTCGAGTTTGAAAATTTTTTCGAGTTTGAAAAATGTTATCGAGTTAGCATGTTGTCTATCGAGTTTGGATCCATTTTTTATCAAGTTAGCATGTTTTCTTATCGAGTTAGGATCCTGCTTTTCAGAGGCTATCGAGTTTGGATACATGTTTACCGAGTTTGGATACATGGCTATCGAGTTTGGAAGAAAATTTTTTGATACCGAGTTTGGTTTGATATCGAGTTAGGGCTACATGTTATCGAGTTAGATATGTTTTGCCGAGTTAGGCATGGCTCAACCTTATCGCATGTCGAGTAAGGCCTCTTTTGGGTACTCCTTAGTCGAAACTCTGCCAAATTTTTCTGAGGTTACCGAGTTAGGGAACTTACCGAGTTAGGGTATTATCGAGTTAGGGAGACATTATGCAAAGTTTGCGAGTTTGGGAGCTTTATCGAGTTACAAGAATGCTATCGAGTTTGAGATGGTTACCGAGTTAGGGAGTAAGGAGCATTTATCGATTTTGAGGTATTATCGAGTTAGGGAAGGTTACCGAGTTAGGAGCTTTATCGAGTTACATGGTTTATCGAGTTAGACAAAAAAAAAAAAAGTTTTTTGGCGGGAAAATTTGAGTAAAATTTATTTTTGAGAGGAGACTAAACGTTCAATTTTTACGCGAGATTTAAATTTTGGTATAAGGTTGAAAATTTTGGCCCGAAATTCAAATTTTTTTGGCCAAAATTCAAATTTTTTCGACAAAATTTGGCGTAAAAATTTTTAATACTCAAATTTTTCAGGTAACCTTTGTATTGTATTTCTTAGTTATTTCCAAATTATGGGCGAGAAAATTTTCCTATTTTATTTTTGGAGGGAAAATACGAAATCACTATGAATCACCAGAAATAGAATTTCTAGCTTCACCAAAACACACCACGAATTGCTTAAATGATCCTGATCAAGAATCACAATCAAATAACAACGGCTTGTATCGGATATTTGTGAATATGGGGATAATTCGTTATTATTTATTCGGGTTTGAAGTAACGTTTTACAGGCGTGTGTACTTATTTCATCTTCTTTCTTTCTTCACTTCCGCGAAGATGACTTGTTTTGGGCATACATTGATAGTGACGAAGACTTGAATTATCTAGTTTTCATAGGTCAAGGGGTGGATAGACGAAGACCTAGATAACTATCACTTAAAGGAGTTACGTTGTAGTGCTCAGTGTCTCACGTAGTTGAGGATATATCAAGATGGATTGTGCTTATTACACTTCTTTAGGGGTATAAGGTACACCGTTCTTAGTCACACGATAGTACAAGCTTAAGTCACAAATCTGAGGGATTTTACTTCATTCTCAAGTTCGTCATATCGGGTTATCTTCATATCGGGTTATCTTCATATGGGGTTACTACAAGAGCCGTTGTTGATTCAGAGGTTGATAAAGAGTAAGACAATTTCAAATGGTATTGTTAGTAGATTGGGTTTATCGACATCTTCTCACGGGCTTATGTGATTAATGATAAAGTGCTTTCAGTTAATACTTCATGTACACAATGTTATGCTGATTCCGATGAGATCGCAATCATCAGGGGAGAGAAATGTGTACATCGAGGACGCACAACAAGTTCACGTGATCGGGCTTAATGATTTATGAAATGATTTTTGTCGGAGATTGGTTGATTCTATATCCTTATCCTCTCAACTTTTTCTACGTACTTCTACCTTATCCACCTTCACCAATTTCGGGCAACAAATTCAAGATGATCGGTGTTTCAACTTGTTACTTTGGTGTTATCATTTCATGTGTACGTTATGGACTGATTTGCTTTACGCAAGATAACTGGAATGCATTTGGTGAGATGAAGATGTTGATATTCAGTTCCCCCGAATGGACAATCTTGAAGAAGGTCGAGTCTACAGTCTGTTCTACATTTTCCGCTGTGTGTTTGAAGACTAAAGACGGTTTGCATTTAAGTATCAAAAGACTTCTTCAGTTTCAGGGCATTCATCAGAAAGGTTGTCAGTTTGGGGAAGAGCACTAATTAGGGGAGAGTGTCAAGCCAGACCACTGATACGTTTAACTCCACCTCTACGAGCAAGACGACGGATGGCAGGACCTCAACAGTGGGACTAAGGGATAAAGATAACAGGTAAGGTTGGCAATTTTGACACGAAACCTGTTAACACGACACGACACGACCTGTTTTTAACAGGTTTCGTGTTTGACCTTAACAGGTCAGACCTGTTAAGACCTGTTAATTTTCGTGTCTTAACAGGTCAGACCTGTTAGTGACCTGTTATGATGTTGTATATATAAGTTCCAAAATCCTAACCCTAAATATTTGTCCAAATATTTGTCCGCCACCATCTTATCTCTCATTTTTTTTTATCAGATTATCTCTCATTCTCTTTCTCTCCCACAACAATATCAAACCTCAAGTCATCACCCACCATCATCATAACTCCAAAAAATGATACGAGAATATCTAAGATTCATCTTATCATCACCAAACATTTAAGATCCGGTTCAAGAAATCAAGAAAAAGGCTTCAAGAAATCAATGGGGTGTTCTTTTGTTCGAACCACGTTAAGAGATGAGTAGATGACTGGAAAAAATTTATTGTAATCGATGGGATTTGATGTTATTGTATTTTTTTTTCTTTTTTTTCTTTTTCTTTTGTTCGATTTGTTCTTGAGTTCTTGATGTTTTGATGGATTTGTTGTTGTACCTCGAGCTGACCTCAAAAACCCACGGGTTTGCGACTTCCATGATAATAACGAGAAGATTTTGATGGTGTTTGGATGTTGGTATCATATGTTTGGATGTTGGTGATGTTCTTGGCTTGGAATAGTGATGGGTTTAGGATTAGAATAGGTTAGTGAAGACTTTGATGGTGGATTTGTTGTTGTTCTTGATGTTTTTGTTGTTGTTTTTGTTGTTTGTTCTTGATTGTTGATGGATTAGAATAGGTTAGTGCAGATCCATATCTGTTAACAGGTGACCTGTTATGCATGTTAACAGGTTTGTTATTTGTTGATGGATTAGAATGGATTAGAATAGGTTAGTGCACCCTAAAATCCTAATATACATGTTAACAGGTTTGTTAACATGTGACCTGTTAATTTTTGTGTCGTGTTCGTGTTTGAGAAAAATGACACGATTAGTTAACAGGTCGTGTTCGTGTTTGACCTTAACAGGTTCGTGTCTTAACAGGTTCGTGTGACCTGTTATGCCAGCCCTAATAACAGGACCATTGTTATTTCAGTTTGGCTATCCATAATTTAGCAAAAGTTTTGAGTTTTTGATATGTTATTGTGCCTAAACCATGATCTCGTGCCTTCTTTTTAAAGTGGCATTTTGTTAAGGATATGGTAGGATTTTGCATTATGTAAGGCATGATTTTAGAAAATAAATTTCTGATTTGTAGCCCTTTTTTAGTTGTATAAGCTGTATGAAAATTGGATGGCTGGAGAGAGTAATGATAAAGAGAAAAGCGGTTTCAAATGGTGGTGTAAATGGCCTGTTACTTATAAACGGGTTGTAAATGGACTATTTAATTTCAGGCCTGTTACTTTTGCATTTGAAATTTGAGATGGGCTGTTACTTAAGGTTAAATGGCCTGTTCCAACGTTTTCATTTTAAACTGTAAAGTGTATTGGTGTATTTGTTTAATAGAATTTGTATAACACTACTTACCATTATAAGTAATTTGTTGAATCGGAATTTTTAAACATTCTATTAATAGCATGTCCTAAATGTTTTATATAGCAGTATAGATTAGATATTTTTTTTCAAATAAAAAAAATATATACTTAAATGCCCTTTGTCTTATTCAATGTCACTTAACATCCACCTTCCCCATCACCATCCGTCTTAACCACTCTTACCATCACCACTATATCTCTACGAAAACCAAGACCACCGCACCAAACCGCCCCTTACCATCACCACACCTTTAAAAAATTGTGTTGGTCGTGGTTGCTCGACACCCCTTACAACCTACGGTTGCCACCCTCCGACCACCCCTCACCACCAATACACCTACAACCATTGCAACCTAATAAGCAAGGGCGGACCTATGTAGGGGCAGGGGAGGGTCCCCCCCCCCCCCCCCCCAAAAAAAAAAAAAAAAAAAATACTGCGGCACCTAGCGTAAATATTCTAGGTTTTATTGGTAATTTAGTTGAGGTTACAAACAAATCTCCTATTCGGCCCTCCCAAAATAAATTCGGCCCAAAAAAAATGTTTTAGTTCCGCCACTACTAATAAGTTATGTTTGAAGATGATAATTTATGAAGTGTGTTTGATTAAAATTGGTAATGGGTGGTGGGAGTTTGATCTTAGTTGACGATGTTAAGTGAAGAACACGAAGAAGAAGGTTAGTTGAAGAGAATAAAATAGGCTCGAACAAAACTGAAAATAATAAGATGCAGAAGATGAATTTGTGTTAAATGATCAAATTACCCTCAACAAACAACTTAAGAGGTTTATAATGACAATATTTAACGCGTTAACCATTATTCGTTAATCATTATGAGTTATTTGTGACAGTATATGAAGTAAGCTTAAGAAATATTACTCTTAAAAGGAAAATACACAACTTAGCTAAATCAAAACCACACTATTTCTAAAAATATCAAAACAATGTTCTTTTGATATTTGAGGTTTTCTTAAAATTTTGTTTACGTATACATCAAACATGATATCTGAATTTGCAAATTGCAAGAAATATCAACTGATGTCACTTTAAATTGTGTCACACCACCTCTAACAAACAAGAAAGCGACTCGTCATCATCCAATCAAAATGGCCACAGAGAAAAAGGTCATTAATTATTCCAAAACAAAAATTGATTTGTACAATTTAGATTATTTATTTATGTTTTATTATTATTTTTTTAATAATAGGGTGGAAAAAACATAAAATCGCAAAATCAAAAATATCATGAAAAAGGGTGTTTTTACTTTTTATCACTTTATGCATAAACCACTTGTTCCATAACCAAAAGGCTGAATTTCAGCACCTTTAGCAAGCCCATGACATACAAGTCCAGGCCCATCACGTAAAATAGACCATACTTATCCAGCAGCCCATTTAAGTAGTTGCTCAATTAGTCAATTAGGCGCATATTAAATTGGGTATTCACAATTCGGGTAATACAGGAACCGAAAATCAAAATCGAATATAATTTGTCAAGACCGAATCGAATTGAATTACATATTCAATTTTCGGTTTGAATATAATTTTGCAAAATGTAAACGGAATCGAATCAAAAACCAAATTCATATAAATATACTGTATATAGTTTTTGTATATTTATATACATAAATATAGATTAAAATGTTTTTTAAGCTTCAAATAATTTTTGCTAAAAATTTATATAATTAAATTTTTCAAAAATATAAATTATGTAATCAGGTTATTCAGGTCAACTCGAAAACTAAATCGAGTTCAAATTCGGTTTTCGGTTTGACCCAAAAAAATTAACCAGACTAACTGAACCGTATAAACCGAACAACCCAATAACAAAACCAATGAACACCCCTAATTAAATTTAAAGAATTTAAAATGCTCGAGAAGAGGATCGTAAGTATAGTAGATATTTCTTTGACTATTTATAAAAATAGTTTCCTGCACATACAATATCGACATCTAAAATAGGAATTTGGATATTTGGATTATCACCAAAATAGTCGGCCAATAAACGTGCTTCAGCAATATCACATTCAGTGACGGAACCCGGGGTGTTTCGGGACACCCATGAATTTTTGTTTCCTAGTGTTAATTTTGTTATAAAAAAAATCTCGATTTTTCTTAAATGCACCTGGTCCTTAAAACTTGTGTTTTTAGTATTGTTTAGTTTATTCTAAGTGCACCTGGTCGTTTTGTGTCCTGGTTTCGTCCCTGAATTCACATTCATGGTATGTTGGAGTATGTGTACGTGAACCTTGAGCTTCTTGTTGTTGCAACACTTTACGATACTGATAAGCTTGCGTTAAAAAGAAAGTGCCACTTTCATCGGCATGGGGATCATCATTTGGATTCATAGTTACAAGTTTTTTTTTTTTTTTTTTTTTTTTTTTTTTTTTTTTTTTTTTTTCTGTAGAGGTGTTATCTCCTTCTTCAAGATGCAAAGGCGACCAGCTTTAGCCATAGGAACTCCTTCTCTATCGTTCGAGTGTATCCCTATTGTCTTATCCAGATGTAAACGAGCAAGGTTCAGGCACCGGGCGAGAATAGGTAGTCATTGGTGGGTCAAATCTCAGGGAAAACTTTCTAATCTATTCTCCTCTATCTGAGGCAATCACTACGAACATGCGCTAACCTCATATATCTCCTTGATCGACCTCTTATTCGGGCAATGAGGGGTCCATCCATTAGATCTGCTGGTCTGCTCGGAGCGTAACCATACTTGGAGGTTTCATACCCGATGGGAATGAGAAGGTCGGAGTTAAGCATACGCTATCAGGAAAGCTAAGGCCCTTTCAGGCGATTCTTGTGGCCACATTAAGGTTTCCCACCTCTCAATCAAACGAAAGGAAGGGCCCAAACCGTTAGGGAGCATATGTTTCCAATAGCAAGAGTCAGTCCAAGCAGCGAAACACGTTACCCATTTCAACTAGGGAAGTTTCCAAACTCAAATTCGAAATGAGATCTTCCATCTTGATTAGCATGGTAGGTAGGCATGAAAGATGAGGAAAAGAATGTTCCGCATCTCCGCGGCCAGAAGCTTTCAAGACAGGCAAAGGTAAGGGGGAAAACAGATAAGGAAGGGGAAAAACATATAAGAAAGGGGAAAAACAGTTAAGAATGACTTTGCTAGGAGTTAGGACCTTTCATCCAATACATGTCAGGGGATTTTTATCCCAATAGAATGCTATTTTACCTAGGTCAAAACCACGTTAAGGATACCTCTTTATACCCTATTATAGGCTTAAAGCATAAGGGTGGACCCTTATTTTAGCTTGCCTATAGCAGGTATTAGAGAAGGATGACCCGCATGTGGGTGAAAAGCCTTTCTAATAGCGGAGAGTGATAGTACGATGGATAGGTCTCATCAGAGGTTCTGGCTGGTATTGCTGCTATAAGTCCGTTCGGGGAGTCCGTGGCATAAACAAAGAAGGATTTGAGTCTGAGAAAGACTGTTTCCCCATTTTCATACGAATAGTGAGAAATCTAAGAGTTTATCCAGTTAGGGCATAGAAAGAAGACCTGAACTCGGTGTTTCCTCAATCTGTAGATCAATCTGGATTATAGGCCAGTAAGCCCGGAACCTGCAAGTGGGAGCCTGCTGGCAAAGAGAATGTTAGTGAGTCTTAGCCATGATCAGACGAATGGTGTTAAAGACCAGAAAGAAGAAAGAGGAAAATGAGACATTCAATCATGATTTAGCGGGGGCAGTTAGACGATGCAAGGTATGCTTCAGAAGGCCTAGTTCAATCTGAGAGGTTTCCCATGCTCTCGCTCCTTAGAAAGATTAGGTGATAGGATACGCCGACCTTTAGTTAGAAAGAGCCGGGTGACCCCCTATCAATCTGCTTTCGCTGCTAGCCTCTCCTTTGCTTTTTTAGGGTTCCCATGCCTGAAGAGGTTAGAGAGGGATAAAAAATCCGGATTGAAAGATAGGCATAGATAGTCTAATCAAGAGGATTAGGCATGAGCATACAAAATCAGTCAAATATGAGAAAGATAGATACGAAATCCGGATCAAAAAGATAGATATATCAGAAATCTGGTATGGAATGATAGATCAATCTGAAAGACGAGGCATGAATGCTAGAAGGCAGGGATAGGTATTCAACCAGAAACCTGAACCCTTTAAGTTGTTCCTTCTATGGGTAAGTCAAGTTCAGTTAGAAAGTCCTTCCCTCTCTGCTCATCTTTCCCCGTTCCTAGCTTAGCTCTCACTATTGAAGCTCGTACGCAATGAGCCTCTCACGTTTCACTGAGATTGCTGCTTAGTCCTTCTCAAAAGCCTAATTCGTTCGCCTATGAATAGTCAGCCGAGAAAAGTCGAATTCTTTCGCCTATAGGTAGCCGGAAAAAAGGAACTTGATGATGTTCTTCTCCCCTCGTGGTCTCTATCTTATAGAGCATGACGCCTTGTAGTCTTATAGAGTTTCGGTACCCTCTCCTTTACTATTAAGAAATTTGGAACAACCATTTATTCTATTTACAAGAGTGAAATTCAATGATGTCAGGCTAACTGAGCTACTAACCCGAAGGGAAAGCCATGTACGTAGCAAGTACTCCCGAACTCTTGCTTTTATTTCTTTTACAAGTGTAATAAATCTCAGGACAGCTTTTGGAAGTAGTAATTATTCCATGCCTTACGGAGAGAGAAGAGTCTGACGGCCCTATGACGCCTTAAGGCCCTTTCTACTTGGGAGATCTTCTTTCATCAGCTGTATCGGCTCAAGCTGTTGTTTAGGACTAGGCTGTTTAGGAAACTGGAATTCCTCTAGTTTAGTAAGATAGCTCATGAGTGAAGCTTTCAAACCAGTTCCTTATTTCATTAAGGGTCAAGGGAATAATGCAGTTCAGTCTTCTCTTCTTTTTATTCTTTTTTTTACAGGGGTGTAAAGATCAGGGCAAGAAGCTAGATCCCGCAAGGTAGTTTTTACTTGCTTACTTGAACTAGTAAGGGGAACATTTACTAACTAACCTTTATTTAATACCATAGTATGTATAACTTTCTTCCTTCTTTGGCGCATAAGCACTAGATCGAGGGCTTTCGAAACGAAGTACTTGGCTTGCTTTCCTTCCCCCACTTAATCGGAATCTCCTTCACTCACAACAGAAGGCTTTGGCTCGACTCAAAGAACTGGGTCACTGATAGAACCCCCTTTTGAGGTAATAAGAGTGATTATTTTAACTAAGATCGGATACCCGCTTGAAGAAGACAAGAAGGAAGAGACCTCGAACAAAGACAACTAGCCCCTCCCAGAAAAGAAGGGATGATCTTGGGATCTTTCATTCTTAGGGCCTAAAGACCGGCTTCGCACCTTCTGTCTTCGTCTTTCTTGCAATGCAAGTAAGTTAGTTCAATAGAAGCTGGATTTCTAGGTGAAAGCTCAGTTTAGCCAAGCCTTGAAAGTTGAAACTATCCATGAGCTGGACGAATTCCTTTTGTGAAAGGCTCAAAAGTATAGCGAGTTAGGCGATAATTGTCTCAAGATTGACAGATTTACTTAGGGGGATATGGAAGATGAAGGGAACCTACTTTCCCTCCCCCAACCCCATTTCCGTTCGGGTGAGAAGATAAGAGAATATTCGCCGACATATCCTATTTAGATAAACTGCGCCGGGATCAAGCCCTCTGTAGAAAAATTGATTGGTCACCCAGAAAGAAAAGTATTCAAAGATAGTGGAATTGAGGGATCTCTACTTTACGTACCTCTGTAGTCTTAAGAGAAAGTAATACACTCAGTCTCACAGTTGGTGGATTTAGTGGAGGATCTAGGGCCTTAGCCCGAAGCCCATAGAGAGAGGCAAAAGCCTATAGCACTGCAGGAAGACCAAGGTAAGGTCTCGATCGATTATTTTAAGTGTGGCCAGTCACCTATTTGATTCTACGGCCAATGCAGCTAAATGAAAATAGCAATGAAACTGGGGAAGCTTAAATTACTAATATAGAAATTGAAATCAGATAAAGATGCCTAGTCTGCGTTGTTAGAATCCATTGGAGAAAGACTTGCTCACTTCTTCATCTGTGAGATGATAATATTTTCAAAATTTTACAATAATTGGATTGGACTAGATTGGTTCACTAATATAATGGTATAATTGAAGTTCAAGTTATGGACTCATTTTATATATATGTTTATTTTATGCCTTATCAAGAAGCCCAAAAACTCTTTGATCTTTATACTATAGAAGAGAAGAGGAATTTCCTGGAGCTCTTTCTTTCCATTTTTTTTTTCAAAAAGGAAACTCCAAGATAGCTTGGATTACCAGCTTCTATCTGAAGGAAGAACTCCTCAATATCTGGGCATCCACTTTTCTGTTTTAGTACCATACAAAAGGAAAGGGAGGACGTGAAGCTACTACGGGAGAAAAGCAAGTAGAAGAGGGCTTATGCTCGATTGTAGAAAGTAGAACTCCCTGCCAGTAAAGTGAGACTTCTTGTTATCAACTGGATTCTGTAGCTGCT
Organism: Artemisia argyi; assembly: GCA_030686995.1. NCBI lineage: Eukaryota > Viridiplantae > Streptophyta > Magnoliopsida > Asterales > Asteraceae > Artemisia > Artemisia argyi. The sequence goes on along the minus strand of CM060683.1, from coordinate 50,686,180 downwards.
ACCTTCTTTTTCAGTATATGGTGGTGACTCCACTTTAGTAGAAGGTCTACCTCCGGATCTGTTATTGTCCATGCCCTAGCCGTTGCTTCCGCTGGATCAATGGGATCCCAATCTCAATTTCCTAGGTATACTTGCCCTGTTCAGTAACTGAAGCTACTTGTTCTCTTTCACTACACCAAACCCACGAACTTTCACCCAAACGCATACAGTTGATTCCACAGGTACCATGGGCATGCCTGTTGGGGCTTTGAGAAACTTATTGCCGTACCTTATTATTAGAAAAAAAAAGGGAGCACTTTGATGGTTTTTTGTCAACAATCAGAACATGAGAATATTCAGTTACCCGGCAGGGTCAAACCAACAGCACAGAGGCTCCGCAGCAACAGGAGCCACAAAGACGATTATAGAAAGATACCAGAATTCTACTCAAACAAGAGCAGCGGTACTCTCCGAAGTCTGCCCTTCAAATAACTACGCTAATTGTAGTAACCTGAACAGGTAAAAACCACGGATGCTGTGGAAAACCTTTTGTTGGTCCCTTTTACTTGGTTAACCGTAACTAAGAAGTTAAAGTAACCAAGTCTTATGACATTGAACACGGATGTAGCAAATGATTAACAATAAAGAAATATAAACAAAAGAGATAATATTTTCCAACGTTTAATTCTTTATTAGAAGTTAATCAAAAGAATCGTACCCAAGTGTTTGCGGAATAACACTTGGGGTTGAATTGACAAGTATGGTATGGACTTCTCTCTAAACTCAACTAAGTGAGTGACAACTTAAATTACCCACTGAGCTATCTCAGGGGCTTGTGTTGTTCTTTGGAGGAGTAAAAGTGGTTTGTGAATGCTTTGCATTAATTGCACAAACTTGTCAACTTTTACTCCTCACATTTGCTTCCTATTTATACACAAGTATAGAACAACTAAATATACATTGGATCTAAAGCTTCCTTAACAATATCTTGAAAGATATTATTCTTCTGGCAAGGAACCTTCATTGAGTTTGATCCAAAAGGCACTTTCTGATGACAGACTGGTTTTAACCATTTGGGGAAAGTCTGACATTAAAGTGATAAAGCACTTTAATAAAGCAGCTCAGACTTTCCCGCCCAGTCCCGCCAAAACTTCAGTCTTCATGTCATCAGTCTTCAGTACGTTTAAGTTGTTGAGGAGTCATTGGGGTTCAGTGAGTTATTGTCATCCTCACTGAACCCATCACCTTCTTCTTGGCTTAGATCACACTTCACTGAGTTCCGCCTCACTGAATGGAGAACCTTTCTTCATAGGCTCGGTCTTAGCTCCCTGAAGGTGACTCACTGAGTTACTGTTCACTCAGTGACTTCTTTACACTTAGGGGATTTTACGTTCAAATCCTTGTTAGAAGATTTGGGGAATTCAGTGACCCAACAATCTCCCCCTATTTGAACATACAAATAGCCTAAGTGATACTTGATTCAGCATGAGTTGTCAGGGTACATTGTCTCTTGCTGAATGTTTGTTGTAATTGTAAGTAGGACATAACTTTAAAAACAAAACATCAGTTTATTCATAGCTATTACATTTTCCTACAAATTACAAACAAAAAAAAGATAGTTGTTGCAGATCAGATGTTCAGATGATAGCCAAGTCCCTCAATCTTAGCTTTCTTTGATCTCAGCAGGTGTTTCTCAGGATGCTCCTCAATCTTTGTCCTTAGGTCCTTACAGAACCTTTGGTTTGCACCACTTTGAATAGGAGCAGCTAACATCAGGTATGTTACCATTGCCGTGACCCCTGCCTTGTCTATATCGGACCACCTTTGGAAGCCAAGGTCTCCATATTCATCAGTGAAGCATAGACCTCGTTCAGGGTGTTCAAGCACGGTGTTGTTCACGAAGGTGATTCCTTCAGGAACAGACCTGTCACATTCCAATCCTGGGACTTTGATCTCAGGCTCGGATTCGATGTGCTTCCTTTTTCTCCTTGTGGTGGTTGAAGAAGCAGTTCCTGTTGTTAGAGCAGGAAGAAGGGAGGGAATGTTGAGGGCTTCAGGCATTGCTCTCAGTCTGTCATATCTTTCGCTCAGTGACTTGAGAAGTTGATCAACAACGACGCCATTTTTCTTGGCAATGATGGGACGGAGTTCATCAAGTTCAGTGATCCCAAAGTCAGCGAATTTGAATGGATTATGAACATCCATTATTCTCTTATCAGCCCCCCTGAAGACAGTGACCATTGCGGGTTTGGTATTCCTGTGGATTTTGATGTCAGTGATGGTTTCAGGCTTCAATCTTTCCTTCATCACCCAATGATATCTTTCAACCCTGGTCTTTCTGATTTGAGCTTGCCTCTTCAGCTTTTCTTCCCTTTCCTTTTTCAGAGCATTCATCTGTTCTTCCTGAGCCTTTTTAAAGGCTGCACCAGCTTGCTCATTAGCTAGTGCCTCAGTGTCCAGACCAATCTTTTCAGCCTCCTCATGAACAACCTGTATCAGTTTAGGCTTGCTCAGTTTCTCTTCTTCAGCTGCCTTTGCCGCTTTCTCAACTTTTCCCAAGTAGTCTTGTATCTGGTCATGAGTAAGTTGATAGATTTTTCCATTAATTTCATACGGGACCCTGATAGGTTCATCAGGGTCAACTCTGACAATTTTGGAGGCAGGCTGGAGTCTGACTTCAGGTTCTGAGGTGGTGGCAATGCTTTTTCCTCTGTCCTGAAGTAGAGTAGAGGAGACTGGTTCCTCTTGTGGGGGAACTTGAGTGATTGGTGTGGCTTCAGTGACATGCTCCCCCTCAGTGTGAGAGGGCTGTCCAGCTTCTTGTTCATCAGTAACAGGGGTTTCAGTAACATTCTCCCCCTCAACATTTGCCGGAGCTGCAGTGATGGCAAGTGTTGGAGTTACTGAAGTAGAAGTAGAACCCTTGAAGGCTTGAAATATTTCCGTCATCATAGACTTGATCTCCGCAGTATCCTGATAAATGAGAGACACCCTGGAGTCAAGGGAAGCCTGAGAACTTTCAAGGGCAGTCATCCTGGAGCCCATTGTCCATGCCAGAGATGTGGACTTCTGGAATTGAGCTGTCACTGATGCTTCCAACTGAGTGAAGGAAGACTTGAGGGACTCCACCGTGGAGCTGAGATTCTGAACATTTGAATCCCTTATCAAACCAAGTAACTCAGTAAGGGCCGCCGAGTTGACCTGATATGTCTCAGATGCCTGAAGAATTCTTTTGTTGAGCTCAGGATCATCCTTGACTGATTCTTGAACTGACTTAACCCCTGTAGCCAGCTCCTTAAGGGATTCCAAAAATTGATTGATGTGCGAAGCCATTTGTGTCAGGGAGTGATTGACAGTGGAATTTTGCTCCCTGACATCTTCATTGTAATCTTCAACAGCATCTTTGAGAAGGTGATAGTGGACTGCTTGCTCAGTATGCAGATCAAACACCTCTTCAGTGACCCCCCTGTACAAAACATTAGTCATTTTCTTGATGAACCTTTTGAAGGCTCTTTCAGTGAGAGGAGTTGAAGCGTCGTCTGAGGTTTCCGGCTCGGAATGTTGTTCATCTTCATCATGGTTAGAGGGTTGAGGAGACTGAGTAACAGGTTCAGGGACTGTCTCCTCATCCTCCATATCATCTCCGGCCGTGAAGACTTCCTCGTCACTGTTGAATTCATCATCAGAAAATAAGAATGCCTGAGCATCCGCCAGGGAGGATATCTGCAACAATTGGAGGTTATCCGGCTCCTCTTCATAAGAAGATTTGCCTTCGTTTTGGCCAGGTCCTGACCCCTCAAATCCGGTAGGTTGGGTTTTACCTACCTGGTCTTTAAGGCCAGTTCCCAAGTTATGCGCACCTCCGGGAGTGGTTGTGGGTTCCATATCAGCGGGTGGTTTATATCCCTCTGAGTCTTTGTCCCCCGTGACCCCTTCAGACACTGATGGGTGTTTCTCAGTGCCATCCCGAGGAGCCGTGATTGTTGTGTCCCTATCAGTGGGTTGTTTGTTTCCCACTGAGTCTTGGGGATAAGTAGGGGTGCCCTCAGACAAAAGCTTTGATTTGCGAATGTCCTCATCAGGCAAGTGAGTGGTTGAGTCCCCCTTTCCAACAGGCTTGTTCTGGCCTGTCGAAGGTTTAGGGACATTAACTCCCTGATGCTTGGGTTTTGATCTACCCGAGCCTTTAGCAGGATGTGATTGTTTGTGGACCCCCTTCTCAGTGGAGTAGTGCTGCCCCACCGAGGATTTAGGATCCCTTACTCCCTGAGACCCTGGTTGTGATTTGCCAGAGACGTTAACAGGATGTGAAGGTTTGTTTTGTTTCGGCTCAACTGTCTTGTTTATGACAGTAGAGTCTTTGGAAACGGGTTTGCCCGAGGACACTGAGTGTGATTTCTCAGTGCCCTCTGTTGGCTTTTGTTGCAGGCCTAGTGACTGGGTTATTATACTCAGGGTGTCCGCAGTCAAGGGCGGTAATTCATGCCCCTTTTTGGCAACTTTAGGATCAGACGTCTCAGTGTCGAGTGACTTGGGTTGAGCCACCTTCCTGGACCCCTGACCCTTCTTCCTCTTCACCCTTTTGGTGGGAGAGGGAATTGGTGATACTTTATTGTCACCCTGGATAGCAGTACGCATGTACAATGTCAGGGTGACTGGTGTAACCTCAAGAGGGTCGCGTGAGTAATTTGCCTTGTGTAGGACGTCAGGCTCAAAACCTACTGCGTCAGGCCTATCATACTCAGACCCAAGCAAGTCTTGTAGGGCACAGTAAACAAATCTAGGATATGACATATGTTTTTGCCTAGACTTCCCCCCTAACTTTGCTATGAGGTCCCTGAAGATGATTTCTCCAAGGTCTATCATTTTACCCTCAATGAGACAGAACACTATCATTGCTTGAGTAGTGTTTAATTGCTCAGTCGAGGATTTATTTCCCCAGAGAACCTGAATGACAAAAGTCATTAGAATCCTCCAGGGAGCTGGGAACCAGGTCTTAACAATTGGGGCTTTGGATAATAGGGACCCTGGTGTCACCTCAGGGTGATTTTTGTCATAGGGTCCCAATTCCAACAAGACCTCCTTTACCTCTTTTTCAGAGGGTTGGGCAGTGAAGGTCGTGGTATAATCAAGCCCAGTGGCTTTGACAAAAGTTTTATAGTCAAGAGTTAGGGACTTAGTTCTATTCTTGACGGTAAACTTGATTTTGGCCTCTTTTGGCGCATCAGGGTTTTCAACAACCGCTGTGCACCAAAATTCCCTCAAGTAGTCATGATAGATGACTGAGGGGGTCTTAGTGAATGAGGTGGTCAGGAAACAGTTCTGAAGAAACTTCACCACATCCCTGTATTCAGGGTACCCAGCAGGGTAGGCAAAGTTCCCCACTACATTATTTTTGGTAAGGTCTACGCTTTCCATTTGGAAATCCACATTGGGTGCGTATTTTACGACCTTAGAAGTAGCCATTTGGTAATAAAAAGCCTGGTTTGAAAAATGGGTATGGGTGAGGAAACACACGCAGTTTTGAAAACAATTTGCAAGAGTTTTGTTAAAGATTTTAAAAGCGTGTGTGTGTTTCCCTTTTTGTGGGGGTATTTATAGGGTAAAGATTTGGGAGGTGATGTTGCGGATGCCAAAGGTTTAATTTATTTAACCGAAACGGCATAATAATTTTGGTTTGATATCCGCATTAAATGTCACGATTCCCACTACCCCTATTTTCTCTCACCCTTTGGGGTGCTTCTGCAAATATTGCACTTTTGCAGGAAAAACAATCATCACACGTTTTGTGTGTGAGAGAGCATTTAATGCTCAGTGGTGTTTGGTGAGAGAGATGTGGGGGCCCAAGGAGTGGATGCCAGTTGTGTAAGTGACATATATTCCTATATTTAATAGGATTCAGTTACCTACCTGGGACATTTAACTGACTAAATACTTAGAGCATTTAGTTAGGGTATTCAATGCCATTTTTCATCCTGAGCCCCCTGAATGATTTTATCATTCAATAAAAATGAGTGTTTCAGGAAGGGTGTGATCAGGGACCTAGAGAATATACATCATGTTGGAACATTTTTGATCAGTTCCCTGATTCTATGTCCAACATGCCCAGTTCAGCTTTCAATCTTGTGAAAGTGGGTTCATCCAAAGGTTTAGTGAAGATATCAGCTAGCTGATACTCAGTGGGGATGAAATGTAGTTCAATTTCTCCATTAGAGATATGGTCCCTGATGAAGTGGTATCTGATATCAATGTGTTTGGTTCTTTGATGAAGTACTGGATTGTTTGAGATGGCTATGGCACTTGTATTATCACAAAAGATAGGTACCATCTTATACTGAATGCCATAGTCACTCAGTTGGCTCTTCATCCAAAGTACATTTGCACAGCATCCAGCAGCAGCCATATATTCAGCTTCAGCTGAGGACATGGCCACTGACTGTTGTTTCTTTGTACTCCAACACACAAGTTTACCACCAAGAAATTGGCAGGATCCTGAAGTACTTTTCCTATCCATGTTACATCCTGCATAGTCAGAGTCAGTGTACCCTTTGAGATCAAATCCTGAACATTTTGGGTAATACAAACCAAGGTTTGGAGTACCCTTCAGGTACCTGATGATTCTCTTGACAGCAGTGAGATGTGATTCTTTTGGGTCAGCCTGGTATCTTGCACACAGGCAGACTGAGAATTGGATATCAGGCCTTGAGGCAAGTAAGTACATCAGGGATCCAATCATTCCCCTATATTGGGTTTGATTCACTGATTTTCTAGTGAGATCAGGGCCAAGGTTGTTTGGAGGAACCATAGGAGTTTTTACTGAAGAGCAGTCAGTGAGCTCATACTTCTTCAGTAGGTTCCTGAGGTATTTCTCTTGGCAAATGGATATTCCTTTTTCAGTTTGTTTGATTTGTAGTCCAAGAAAGTATGTGAGTTCACCCATCATGCTCATTTCAAACTTTGTGGTCATAAGTTTTTCAAATTGTTTGCAAAGTTTGTAACTTGTTGAGCCAAAGATGATGTCATCAACATATACTTGGACAAGAATGACATCATCCTTTGTTCTGTAGATGAACAGTGTGTTGTCAATTCTTCCTCTGTCAAACTTGTTTTGGATCAGGAAGGCTGAAAGAGTTTCATACCATGCCCTGGGTGCTTGTTTCAGTCCATAAAGGGCTTTGTTAAGCTTGTAGACATGGTTGGGGTATTCACTACTTTCGAAACCAGGAGGCTGTTGCACATAAACATCTTCTTTGATGTTACCATTCAGGAATGCACTTTTAACATCCATTTGGTAAACTTTAAAGTTCATGTAAGTTGCATAGGCAAGGAAGATCCTGATGGCTTCCATTCTTGCAACCGGTGCAAAGGTTTCCTCATAGTCTATACCTTCCTGTTGATTATATCCTTTGGCAACCAGTCTTGCTTTGTTTTTGATGACTGTGCCATTCTCATCAGTCTTGTTTTTAAAGACCCATTTCATACCAATGATTAAAACACCCTGGGGGCATTCAACAAGGGTCATGACATCATTTCTGTCAAATTGTTCCAATTCATCTCTCATGGCCTGAACCCAACTTTCATAAGTCAGGGCTTCTTTGACATTTTTAGGCTCAATTTCTGAGAGATAGTCAGCATAAAGACATATATTGGCAGTGGCAGCCTTGAGTTTGGCAGCCTTGCTTCTTGTGAGCATGCCTTCAGTGGGTTCACCAATGATGTTCACAAGCTCAATGATTTTGGATCTAGTCCAGCTATCCTGAGGTTTGGGATAGGAATTTGAGCTTGTAGGAGCCTGATTAGGTTCAGACTCAGGAACATGAGGTAACCCATCAATATGTACTTCAGTGACAACTGTAGGGACAATTTGTTCTGTGGGTTCCTGAACATTTTGTTCAGTGGTGTCAGTCTCATTTGAGACAGGCTGAGTTTCTATGAACTCACTGATAGGTTGTTGGGGTAGGTTGTGAGGAATGATGTAATAGGAGACATCAGCATCAGCTTGGTATTGAGTTGAGGGATTGTTCTCAGGATGATACTCATCAGGAGGATATCTTGATGAGTCATCAATACCAATTTCTTCTACTGAGGAATTTGAGAACCTGATGGATTCAGTGCTTTCATCAACAGTAATGTGATAAGTTTCCTCAGTTTGCTGTCTCCTTGTGTTGAACACCCTGAAGGCTTTAGAGACCAAGGAATATCCTAGGAAGTATCCATCATCAGCTTTGGCATCAAATTTACCTAAGTGATCCTTGTGATTATGAATAAACACAGGACACCCAAATACATGAAAGTAACTGATGTCAGGAATCCTTCCTTTGAATATCTCATAAGGTGTCTTATTGTGCCTTTTCACAATGATTGACCTATTTTGAGTGTAGCAGGCTGTTTTAACTGCCTCAGTCCAAAAGTGTTTTGAGAGGACTGAGCCATTCAGCATAGTTCTTGCTGCCTCAATGAGTGTTCTATTTCTCCTTTCAGCTACTCCATTTTGTTCAGGAGTATAGGGAGAAGTGAAATTTTGAGAGATTCCTTTCTCATCACAAAAACACTCAAGGTCTTGGTTTTTGAATTCAGTGCCATTGTCAGTCCTGATCTGTTTAACTTTGACATCATTTTGATTTTCAATGTTCCTGACAAATGACATGATGGTTTCAGCTGCCTGACTCTTTTTGGTCAGGAAGTAAACCCAAGTATATCTTGAGTATTCATCCACAATGACCAGAGTATACTTCTCATGGTGTATGGACATTGGACTGACAGGTCCAAAAAGGTCCATATGAAGAAGATGCAGGCAGCTTTTGATGGAAAAGGTTTGTTTGGTTTTGAATGATGCCCTGTGGTGTTTTCCTTTTTCACAAGCAGAGCAAGGCTTATCCTTGGTATATACCAGGGATGGAAGGCCCAGAACTTTGTTCTGTTTGGCCAGGTTGTTGATGTTTTTGAAGTTGAGATGAGAGAGTCTCCTATGCCATAGCCAGTTGATTGTCTCACTTGCCTTTGAGAATAGGCAAGTCCCATTTTGAGTCAGGGATGACATGTCAAGGACATATACATCATCCCTTCTAGGTGCAATCAACACAACTTCCTTATTGGCATTAAAGATGGTCCCTCTCTTATCATCAAACTGAACTATGTATTTTGCATCACATAGTTGGGAAACACTTATCAGGTTGTACTTCAGACCATTCACATAAGCTATTCTTGTAAAAACTATACCATTGCAGTTTACTGAACCATAACCCTCAGTGGGAGCTGATGAGTTATCACCAAATACTACCTTGGGTCCTGGTTCTTCCACATATTTGTGCAGAAAATTTTTCACACCAGTCATACTTCTGGAGCATCCACTGTCTAGATGCCAGGTAGGATCCTTGATGTGTTTCTGCACAAACAGTAAACTGGGTTAGTTTTGATTGTTGACCCACCTTCTGGTGGGTTTAGTCCTCAGGGACTTTTTGAACTCAATTAGTGAATCATGGTCTGAAGTTATGTGACCTGAGCTTCCACATGTTTTACATTTTGTGGATGTTGATGCATCAGGTGACTGAGAAGTGTTGGTTTGGTTTTTCCTTCTGGACTGAATCACTTTGTCATGCCCCCTGGTTTCATGGGAGGGATCTCCACAGATGTCACAGCATATTTTCATCAAACAATCATCAGGAAGATGATCATTGAAACCACAATGAGGACATGGTGAAAAAGGCTTAGCCTTCAGTCTTTGTTTGGAAGGTGTGGCGTACTGATAGCCTTGGGTTTTGTACTGACCCCTTGCCTTTAAAGAGGCAGTGTGGGGGATGTGATCACAAGTTCTGTGGTCCTCTTGTTTGCATATCATACAAAATAGGACTCTGTAGCATTTATCAGTGCTGTGATTTGGATAATTGCACAGTTCACATCTCCCTGAGGGTCTGGGTGTGGTTTTTGGTTTGGAGGATCCTGAGGATACTGAGGGCTTGGTAGATTTAGAGTCAGAGTTTTTCTCAGTAGACTCAATTTTCTCACTCAGCATCCTGACAAGTTCAGCAAGCTGATCAACCTTTGAATCAGTGCTTTCATGCTTCACTTCAGTAGTTACTGAAGGTTTTTGGTGTTCAGTGGGTGCAGGAGTAGGTCTTTTCAGAATAGTCCTTCCTAACCCTGACTTCTCTTTTGGAGAATGTGGTTGAAAGACTAATGGTGCAAGGTTAGAATTGGGTTCTGCTCCCTGAAGTTGTTTCAGTGGAGGGAGTGGTGAATCAGACTTAGACTCTGTGATGGACTCAGTAGGACTAAGTCCATCAGTGACTCCTAGCAGCTCCTTGATAGCCTGACTTTCAGGCTCCAGAATTCTTCCAGTGTTAAAATTAGGCAATTTACTATCAGGATTGTTTCTTTCAATCCAATCACTGGGTTTGGGAGCTAGTTCCTTGCTAGAGAGTATGTTGGTAAATAGAAAAGTTGTAGAATGACTACTTTCCCCTGAAACCTCAGTGAGTTGATCATCACCCAGACCAGCCTTGTTGGGGCTGGGTGAGAGACTCAGTGTTTCATAAAGTTTGGGGTTTTTCTGAGTCCACTTCCAAATAATTTCCTTTTCTTTCTTAAGTTCTTCCTGAAGAGCTTGATTTTGTTTTACAAGTTCAGAATTTTGAATTTGAAGTGTGACACTTTCAAGTTTGGCTTGTTTTAAGACAAGTAATTCATCTCTACACTGATTTAATTCAAAACTGAGTTTGTTAAATTTTGAAAACAGATTAAGTCTTTGCTCTTCAACATACTTAAGATCAACATTAATATAGTCTAAGTAAGATTTCCAATCATCATTATCATCCATAGAAAGTAAAAGATTTACCTTCCTCATTGTGATGTTGACCCATTCACCATCTCTTGCATGACTCTTCCCCACAGCAAGTTTGTTGTCTTCTGATAGAGCCATCAGGGCACTGACGTGAACTTCATCGTCATCAGAGGACACTTCAACCTCATCCCAGTCGTATGTTTCAGCAACAAGCCCTTTGTTCTTGGCTTGAGTAGGCTTAGGAGCCTGAGGAGGCTGAGAGACTGTTGAGGATGATTCAAGAAGGGCAAGTTTGGCTTTTGCCTTTCTATACTTTGCTTCAAAGTCAATTTGAGGGACTTTTTCAAATCTTTGACTAGACTGAAGCATTTTTGGTTGAAATTTGCTGGGGCCTGAAAATGAGTTATTTCCTGAAAACTTGAAGGATGGTTCTGAGGTTGTTTTTGAAAAACAATCTTTAGCAAAATGCCCCATTTTGCCACATTTAAAGCATTCAGTATTGTCATTTGCTTTTGAAGGAAATTTGTTTTTCTTAAAAAATCTTTTTGAATTAGCAAGGAGTGCTCTTTCATGAAATTCAATCTGAAGATCATTAAGATACTCCTCACTGGTTCTTTGGTCAACCTCATCATCAGAACCATCCTGAAAATCCTGCACAACACCTTTAGAATAGAAAGCAGTTGATATGGGTGTGATTGTCAAGGCCTTTTTGGTCTCCTGAGCTTTACCAGGGTATCTCCTGGTGATAAGATTGTCTTCATAGACAAACTTCCCATAGATGGCAGGGAGCTCAAGATTCTGAATGTGGTTTGCATTTCTCAATCCCTGAGAGAAGTTTAACCACTTCTCAGGGAGACTGTTGACAAAACCAACATTGATTTCATGTTTTGACAGTATAACACCATCATTGGTCAGCTCATTCAGGAGGGTCTTATACCGAGTATAAGTCTCAGAGAGACTTTCAGAATCCTTGGCCCTGAAGGTATTGAATTCAAGCTTCAGGTCCATGATTCTATTCTCTTTGGTATCAGAAGGCCCTTCATAGCTATGAACCAGGTCAGTCCATGTCTGCTGAGCAGTGGGACAGTTGATCACTGATTCCATTATATCATCAGGAAGGCATGATATAATGATGCTTTTCAGGCGCTGGTCTTGATTGACCACCCTCCTTTCATCTGGGGTCCACTGAGCTTCAGGTTTGATTAAACCTTGGGCAGTTGTTGGGACATATGGACCCTCATTAATCAGTTTGATATAATAAGGTTCCATCCCAGTTAAGTAGCAAAGCATTCGCTTTTTCCACTTGTTAAATTTTCCAGCTTCAAGTCGAGGGGCAGTTGCTGAATAACTTCCACCCTTTTTATCAACAAGCTGGGGAACATCTATGTCAGTCATAGTGGGATTTTGATTTTAAAAACTTGAGCACTCTTTAGGTTTTGAAAACGTGTAATAGTTTTATAAATCAGAGGCTCTGATACCACTTGTTGGTCCCTTTTACTTGGTTAACCGTAACTAAGAAGTTAAAGTAACCAAGTCTTATGACATTGAACACGGATGTAGCAAATGATTAACAATAAAGAAATATAAACAAAAGAGATAATATTTTCCAACGTTTAATTCTTTATTAGAAGTTAATCAAAAGAATCGTACCCAAGTGTTTGCGGAATAACACTTGGGGTTGAATTGACAAGTATGGTATGGACTTCTCTCTAAACTCAACTAAGTGAGTGACAACTTAAATTACCCACTGAGCTATCTCAGGGGCTTGTGTTGTTCTTTGGAGGAGTAAAAGTGGTTTGTGAATGCTTTGCATTAATTGCACAAACTTGTCAACTTTTACTCCTCACATTTGCTTCCTATTTATACACAAGTATAGAACAACTAAATATACATTGGATCTAAAGCTTCCTTAACAATATCTTGAAAGATATTATTCTTCTGGCAAGGAACCTTCATTGAGTTTGATCCAAAAGGCACTTTCTGATGACAGACTGGTTTTAACCATTTGGGGAAAGTCTGACATTAAAGTGATAAAGCACTTTAATAAAGCAGCTCAGACTTTCCCGCCCAGTCCCGCCAAAACTTCAGTCTTCATGTCATCAGTCTTCAGTACGTTTAAGTTGTTGAGGAGTCATTGGGGTTCAGTGAGTTATTGTCATCCTCACTGAACCCATCACCTTCTTCTTGGCTTAGATCACACTTCACTG